>WELB01000454.1:9436-22989 GCA_009602725.1 Spirogloea muscicola
CCGGCCCCCGCCTGCCGTCGCCCTGCCCCCGGCCCGCGCGTGCCCCGCCCCGCCGGCGGCGGCATGGCGGAGGGGCCGGAGACGGACAAGAACATCGAGATATGGAAGATCAAGAAGCTGATCAAGGCGCTGGAGAGCGCGCGCGGCAACGGCACGTCCATGATCTCGCTCATCATGCCGCCGCGCGACCAGGTCTCGCGCGTCACCAAGATGCTCGGCGACGAGTTCGGCACCGCCTCCAACATCAAGAACCGCGTCAACCGGCAGTCCGTGCTCGGCGCCATCACCTCCGCTCAGCAGCGCCTCAAGCTCTACAACCGGGTGAGCCAGGCGGCCCCCTCGCCGACGCCTCGCTGCCGTCCCGCGCCCACGCGACGGCTTGGGCCGCTCCGCCCCGCCCCTCAACCCCCCTCCGCCGCTGCCCCGCTCGCTCGCTCGCTCGCTCCAGGTACCGCCCAACGGCCTGGTCCTGTACACGGGGACCATTGTGACCGACGACGGCAAGGAGAAGAAGGTCACCATCGACTTTGAGCCCTTCAAGCCCATCAACGCCTCCCTCTACCTCTGTGACAACAAGTTCCACACTGAGGCCCTGAATGAGCTGCTAGAATCAGGTGCGCACAACCCGACCCACAGTTCTCGGCCTCGACGCTCACCCCTCGCTGCTGCTCGGAGACCCACCAGTACACCAAGGCATCGCTCTCTGACGAGACACGCAGAGCTCCAGCCCTGACGGGGGGTGTGTCGACCGACCTAATGCTGGTACCCAGATGACAAGTTTGGCTTCATTGTCATGGACGGCAACGGCACACTCTTTGGGACCCTCAGTGGCAACACCAGGGAGATCCTGCACAAGTTCTCTGTGGAGCTGCCCAAGAAACACGGCCGAGGAGGACAGTCTGCCCTCCGCTTTGCTCGACTCCGTATGGAGAAGCGACACAACTACGTCAGAAAAACGGCCGAGCTGGCTGTCCAGTTCTTCATCAACCCAACCACGAGGTGAGGGGTATGCAGCCCTTCCGCGCCAGTGGCAACAACCTTTGGTCATATCACCCAACAACTTGCACCGCGTGCATGCTGCAAGTGAGTCTTGGCGTTAAGTCGGCCCAACAGTCAAAGCAGGGCCGCACCTGCGCCAACACCTGTGGAACCTCGCTTCAGTGTGCTGATGTTCACTGTTTGTATGTGCAGTCAAATTAATGTCTCCGGATTGATACTTGCTGGATCCGCCGACTTCAAGACTGAACTTAGCCAATCTGACATGTTTGATCAAAGATTGGCGGTACGGGCTCCATCCTCTGAGCTTCAGATGGTTTCTGTCGACACGATTAAATACAGTGCGAGCTGTCTGGATTTGTGAATGCTACTGCTCAGTATTTCTCTGTTCTGATCCTTGGGCTCGCCTTTGCAGACCAAGGTTTTAAACGTTGTCGATGTGTCATACGGGGGAGAAAATGGCTTCAATCAGGCTATTGAGCTTTCAGCCGAGATACTCGCTAACGTCAAGTTCATACAGGTGCTCCTCGCCGTGCCCAGTCAACCTGGGCCCAGGTCATCTGCTGAGAACCTATCTGGTCTTGATTTATGCCTTCACTGCTTGACCTTCCAAAAGTGAAGAACGGTGCTGCCATGCTCCATGGTGCGCTGGAAGGGTCGTTCTTTGGAGGTGCATTCACCCCTGCTCTTGTCAATGGTAGGAGAAACGGCTGATT
This sequence comes from Spirogloea muscicola, assembly GCA_009602725.1. Classification (NCBI taxonomy): domain Eukaryota; kingdom Viridiplantae; phylum Streptophyta; class Zygnematophyceae; order Spirogloeales; family Spirogloeaceae; genus Spirogloea; species Spirogloea muscicola. Next base: position 11,149 of record WELB01000454.1, read on the forward strand.
GGGAAGTACTTCGAGGAGATCAGTCAGGACACAGGAAAGTACGTGTTTGGCGTGGAGGACACCTTGAAAGGGCTGGAGATGGGTGCAGTGGAGACCCTCATTGTGTGGGAGAACCTTGAGACCAACCGCTACGTTCTGAAGGTACAGAGCCAATGCCCTGCATGATGCGTAAATTAGTGTACTCTGTGCGACTTAAGTTGGCTGCGCCCCACCATCCAAGCCCAAGAGCCCTCTCCTCTAAGTCAGCCCAAGCACGTCATTTCGTCTTGGCAAAGAAAAGTGTCCATTTGTGCTGCTGCAGAACGCAGTGACGGGCGAAGTTGTCATCAAGCACCTGACCAAGGAGCAAGAGGCAGATCAAAGTCACTTCAGAGATCCAGAGACTCAGGCGGAGTTGGAGGTGCAAGAGAAGCTGTCTCTTCTAGAGTGGTTTGCCAACGAGTACAAACGCTTTGGGTGTCAGCTGGAATTTGTGACCAACAAATCTCAAGAGGGCTCTCAATTTTGCAGAGGTGTGTCGCTACGCTTATGCATCAGGGATGATGTTGACATGTACGGTAGTCGCAACATGGAGGGGGTACATGGTATGTCCTTGCGCAGCAGGGGCTGAACAGTCATCCACGTGGTGCCAGGTCAAGTCTTTTATCGGCGCCATGTACAGTAGCCATGGGTAGGACAAGGTCTCAGGTTGGTATTGCCGTGGATCGATCTGTTGACAGTGGCTCAAGCCCTTTCCCGTGTGTGGCAAATGGGCAGGTTTTGGCGGCATAGGAGGCATCCTCCGATACCAGCTGGACATGCGCACCTTTGACGAGCTGTCTGACGATGACGGCGGTGTCTACGAGAACTCTGACTAGCATGTACAATAGCAGCCCCCTCGCAAGACCCTTGTACGCCACTCCTGATAGCCATTAATTTCCCTGACCTTTCTGTGCCGTGCGTCCCCCTCTGGACATGGCAGCAGCTGCCGTGGGCTGTGCCTCTGTTGCGCCGGCGATCACGGCAGAGATAGGAGAGCCAGGAAGAGAGGGCGGAGGAGGGGGGCTTAGACGGGCAGCCGAGGTGCGCGGGTGCTTGCGGAGCTTGGGGCGGCGAGATTGGTGCCGCCCACTTGGTTCGGCATGGGTGCCAAGTGGCGCCCGCCGGCCGAGCCCTAGGCCGGGCTCCGCTCCAGCAGCGCTGCTGCGCGCGCTCCTTCGCCCAGCTCCGCCATGGCGGCCGCCTGCCGCCTGGCCCCGCACGGGCCCCTCCCCGCCCCGGCGCCATGCGCCCCGACGCTGGACTCGCTCNGACCTCCGCGGCCCGCCGAGCACCTCTCGCGTGCCGGTCGTGGCCCCGCTGTAGCCCCGGGCCCACCTGCATCCTGCGGGCGTCAGCTCTGACTCCCTCCGATCGCGCAGCAGGCCGACCACCAGACGAGGGGCAGAGTGCCGCTGCGGGGGCTCCCGCCGACGAGCCCGATGCCACGCCAGCGCCCACTTGGCAAGGCGGCATGCAGTCAGCCGAGATTCGCGCACTCGAGCGCTGCCACTGGCCTCACTGTTGTGGCTCAAGCGTCGTCCCCGACCTCGAGAACGGGCGCAACAGCAAACACCGGAACCGCGCGGTCGCGAGGAGGCCTCGACGGTGGTCCTCCCGGCGGGTGATGGCCTGCTCACTGCGGCTGGCACCTGCATCAGTCACACTGCTGTTGGCACCCAGGGTCATCTCTCATCTCACAAGTCGGTGGCCTGCTTCCAGAGCGGATGTAGGTGGCAATGTGACCGAGCATGCGCCAAGCATGCTCCGAGCTCTTGCACGTCAAGGTGCTGAGGGACGTGCATTGGCGCCTCCTCCTCCACAGCAGCGATGAGCCGCAGAGGACCTACACGGTGGACCAGGCAATCGACCAGGTGGGATTTGGTCGCTTCCAGGGCCTTCTCCTGTGCTACGCCGGGCTGGCATGGATGGGGGAGGCCATGGAGATGATGCTCCTCTCCTTCGTGGGGCCTGCCGTGCACGACGTGTGGGGCCTGAGCAGCAAGCAGGAGAGCGCCATCTCCAGCGTGGTCTTCGCCGGCATGCTCGTGGGGGCCTACTCCTGGGGCATTCTGTCAGATATCAAGGGTCGCAGGTGCAGGACTCAGGAGACATCCACCTCCAAACATCATGCCAAGCTTACATAATTGTCGAGCGCCACCAGTAGCTCAGCGTTGCAGGCTGACCCTCGACCTCTTTGCTCTTGCAGGTTCGGCTTTTTGTACACCGCTGTGCTCACCTTTGCTGCAGGCATTGCCAGCTCCTTTGCCCAAAGTTATGAGGCCCTGCTCGTCACGAGATGCCTTGTCGGGGTTGGGCTGGGAGGTGGTCCTGTGGTCTTCTCCCTCTTCATGGAATTTGTTCCCGGAGCTAAGCGCGGCTTCTGGCTCGTCGTCATCACTCTGTTCTGGACTCTGGGTTCCATTGCTGAGGCCTCCTTGGCCTGGGTGAGGTTGCAAGATTGAACCCAGATAGCAGGGTTGAGGTTGTCACTGTGTCTTTGCTGTGACAATGTTCATTGTGATCATAATAGCAAGGGACGTATTTAATTGGGCAAGCAGTGCCCAAGCACGGCATGCCGGTCAACCGAGAAAGATCGTATGCAAGCGCCGAACACTTGGTGTACTTATAGGATGCCAAGCCTGCCGCGTGTCTTGTATGCAGGCGGTGATGCCCACATTAGGCTGGCGCTGGCTTCTTGCACTATCTGCCACACCGCTTGCGCTCCTCCTGCTCTTCTACAACCTCATCCCCGAGTCTCCTCGCTATCTAGCCACCAAGGGCCGACTTGCAGATGCACGCCATGTTCTCAGTCAAGTGGCATCTGTGAATGGGTGCCACTTGCCGGCTGGCGAATTAGTGAACAGATCACACGTACTGGAGGGGGTTGACCAGAGCGGCATGGGAGCGGCCAGTCAGAAGGATGTAATCGCTGGGGATCAAGAGATTCCAGGCAGCGAGCAGCTAGGAAGAGAGGTTACGGGTGCCAGCAGTCTTCACCGTCATGTTGGTCCAGTATCAAAGCTCGCTCAACAGGATGGGCCTCTGTCAGTTGTTGGGAGCTTGTTACGGCCACCCCTTCTGACAACAACGGTGCTCCTCTGGTCTGTGTTCTTTTGCAATGCTTTCACATACTACGGGCTAGTCCTCCTGACCTCGCAAATCGCCGGTGGAGCGCCTGGCTGCGACGGGGATGCTCCGAATGCTGAGGCAGCTGAAGCTCTCAGCTCGACAGCGGTGGGGGCAGCTGCACAGATTAACAAGTACAAGGACGTCTTGATCACCAGCCTGGCAGGTTAAATCCAAACAGGACAATTGATCAGACCAATGTTGCTATGCACTCTTGGCAGTCCATCTCATTGATGTAACGCATGAGGATTAATGCAGGCTTCTGCTCATCCACCCAATCGGGAATGCCCAGAAGATGTTGGCGCATTGTGCTTGCAGTATTGTGATGTTCTTCGATTGAGTTCTTTACATAGCAGAGTGCTGACAAGTACTGTCACCATATTTCCGCTGCTGTGTTGGCAGAGTTACCGGGCTTGGGAGTGGCAGCCCTGGTGGTTGACCGCTTCGGCAGGAAGCTATCCATGAGCGGATTCTTTGCAAGCTGCGGAGTATTTCTACTCCCGCTCGTGCATCATCAGGACGAGGGGCTAACCACATTCCTTTTGTTCGGAGCGCGTGCGTCAATCATGGGCGCCTTCACCATCCTCTACATTTACGCCCCTGAGGTGAGCTTCCCACACCTTATGCAGACAGGGCAGCGGGGTATGCATGCGCTTGAAGTAGCAGATTCAGCGGTCCCTGTGCGGTCTGCACATCATGGCTGGTCTACCGGTTGTTAAGTTAGAGGGGAGCACTGTTGCAGAAAGATCGTCATGAGACCGCCGGATGTGTTGGCCAGCTTCTGCAGATCAAGCTCTTTATTACCTTATTGTACTTGTTTCTCTAATGTGCCTTTCAGGTGTATCCAACAAGCACTCGGTCAAGTGGATTAGGAATAGCCAATTCTTTTGCCCGCATAGGGGGACTTGTCTGCCCATTTGTAGCTGTTGAGCTTGTGCGAAGTTGCCAGCAAACACTGGCTGTCACCCTTTTCTCTGTCGTCCCCATCTCAGCTGCCGTTGCTGTTTCACTTTTCCCCGTGGAAACAGCAGGCAAAAGCTTGGAAGACACTGTTCAGTCCGGTGAAGGGCATTCTTGACCTTGCCTTCCTATTTTTCCCATTGATCTGTTGAGATCTTTATTGTTGAGTGATCAGCTACCATTCAGTACTGCAAATTCAGAGTGTAGAGTGACATGCAACCATACTGGACTTACTTGAGCCAGTGTGGAGGATCGCTGGAGGATCGCCTTCCCACTTAGCCTGGCCTCCTGTCAGACCTTTCCAGTTCTTTTTGGGTCGGCCGTTCAACACCACCGCCCCCTTTTGAGAAGAGCTTTCTTTGCTACGCAGTCCAGATTCAGGCCAGCACCCTCAATAGTCATGATGACGTAGGTTCTCAATCGTGGTGACCTTTGGAGTGCCAGCCTTCTTCACTGAGACTCCAGGCCGAGTAAGGCCTGAAGAAAGCTGCAGATGCATAGTTGCGGGGGTGAGCAACATCAAGCTCACCACTACGAACATCCATAGGCAGCACGACCTCCACACCCTTGATAATGTTGTTCAACCTGGTGGTATACGACGCGCGCTCTTGCTGTGGTTGCAATGGAGGAGACCACAAGGCCGAGGTGCAAGGTGCTAGATTTTGGATGAGCACGCTGCAGGCACATGGAACTACAACGTGGCAAGAGTGAGGGGTTGCAGCCAGACTGCCCCTGCTGGCTGGAAGCAGATGATCATAGCCGCGCAGCCCCTCGGTTGGCAACCACCTTTGCTCCGCACTAACCACCGCAGAGCCTGCTCCAGCTCCAGCTGGTGGCGGGAAGGGGCTTGAAGTTGCTGACAAAGTCCGGGCGACCTCTGCGTACTGGCTTGTAGCTGATAAGTGGGCCGGTCAGTAAAGTAGCAGGTGGCTTACATTTGTAGGTGTGAAAGAGGAAGTGGCTCCTCAAAAGAAGAAGAGAAGTGGCTCTTTCAGAGAGAAGGCGCGCGGGGCGCATGAATTGAAAGGGAGGCCAATTCAAGCCAATACATTGTTCAGGCAGAGTCGAGTGCAGACTAAACAATGCTATATAATACGGAGACCTAATCTAAGGTACCTAAGATGACATTAGTACCCACGGGTGAGCACAAACAAATCTGACAAGCTAACTTGGGGAGCTGGAGCGCCGCCACGAAAGCCGGAGGCCTGACTTAGAGCGCGCCCTGCACGTTGATGAAGAGAAACAAGGGGGTTTCAGAGGGAACAAGGGCTGTGAACAGCCTGCCCAAAATGAAGTGACTAGGTCCGAAGGGGCCGAAAAGCGCTTTCCCTAAACCCTAAACCCTGTAGGACAACCACTTGATGTCCTTCAGAGAAATGCCACCACAGAAAGAATGAACAAGGTCCAAAGGGCCGGAGAGCGCCAAAGCCACACAGTTATGCAAGAAACTACAGCGAATAAGAGCTTAGTAACCGCGAGTCAGCAGCCGCAAGTCTGAGTAACATGCGCTGGATTTCAGAATATTAAAATAAGAGAGGGAGACTCTTTCCAATAGTAGAAGAGAGAGAAGGCGCGCGGGGCGCATGAATTGAAAGGGAGGCCAATTCAAGCCAATACATTGTTCAGGCAGAGTCGAGTGCAGACTAAACAATGCTACATAATACGGAACCTAATCTAAGGAACCTAAGATGACATTAGTACCCACGGGTGAGCACAAACAAATCTGACAAGCTAACTTGGGGAGCTGGAGCGCCGCCAGCCAGAAGGGCTCGCCTGTACAGCATTTGGCTCGCCCATAGAAAAAGAGGTGCTAGCAAAGCCAGCCCAGAAAAGAAAGGACAACATCCGCAGGCCATAGATGATAAGGGGGCTGGTATAAGAATGCTCGCCCATAAAGAAAGAGGGGCTGGCAAAGCCAGCCCAAAAAGAATGGACAATGTCCAAAGCCGAAGAATGAGAAGCCGAGGAAGGACTCCTCTACTCTACCAATCACGACAACATACTAGGGAAGCTCAGTACCCGCGAGTGAGCAACATCAGGTCCGAGTAGCTCGAGGCAGGGAAGGAGGCACTCCGCCGAGACCCGGAGGCCGCGGCCAGAGCGCGTCCTGCGCGCGTGTGGACAGCGTGGGCAAGGGATCGCTGGAACGATACCGCCAAGCGCATGCGGAAGACCTGGGCGAGCGACCCGGCGGCCGGGCAGCGCCCCGGGCGGACCCGACCGCCGATCAATAGCCTGACGAGCAAGCCGCTGGAGGAGATCCAGCCAGCGGCTGCCGAAGGCCCCGTGAACATCTATCGCCAGGGCCGCGAACTCATCACCGACCGGGTGATCGGCATATTTTTTCTCTTTTGCCCGGGCTGCCAGGCCGACCGCATGCCCTGCAAACGACGCCGACCTGGTGGGGTTGCCGGAGTCGTAGCTGTCCGTTGTCACCACATCAGTGATGATGCGGGGACCGCCGCTGGGCAGGATAGCGACCAGGTGGTATAGGGGAAAGCGGGCGATGGCTGGATGCTTCTTTTCGGCACCTGTTGTGGCTCTTTGGTTTTGTCCATTATTTTTTGGCCGGCTTCTGCCAGCCCCTCTTCTCCATGGGCGAGCTCCTCCCGTGTGGTTGGCCAGCCCAAAGAGAGAATGAACGAAGTTCGAAAGGGCCAGAAATGAAGAAAGTGCTCGCCCATTGAGAATAGGGGCTGGGAAAACCAGCCCGAAAAAGAAAAGAGCTCGCCCATAGAAGAGAGGGGCTGGCAGAAGCCAGCCAAAAAAGAATGGACAAAATCCAAAGAGCAACAACAGGTGCCGAAAAGAAGGGAAACACACAGCTAGGCATCTAGACAACTAGACATGACGAGACCACAGGAAGCTCAATACCCGCGGGTGAGCAACATCAGGTCAGAGAAAAAGATTGAACAGAGTACGTGAAGGGGGCCAGGGGAAGCGCTAAGAAACTAAAACAAAGCAGCTACGAATCACTCAGTAACCTCTGCTAAGCAGCCGCAGGTCGGAGATGCTAGGCTCGTTGCAGTGGGTCCCCTGGCGGGACTCAAGTAGAAAGTGGCTATCAAGTCGCCACTGGCACCCCGACGGGACCCAGAAGTAGCAGCAAAATCGCGGCCTGCCTGCACGCATACTGCGTGAGCGTGGGAAACCTTGGAAGAAACAGCTATGTCAATCTACGGAAATAAATGGATGGCCGCATGCGGAACACCTGGGCAAGCGACCCGGCGGCGTTGAAGCCGGGCAAGCTCACCGTGGCTTGGTTGAATCTGGGAGCCGGAGCTAGTGATCACCGAGGATCACCGCGTGGGGGCACGGACGGCGGACGGCTGATGTGGACTAACGATGGATGGGGACGGGCCCTGCAGTAGCCGGGCGCTGGCCGCCTCCTATGATTGCCGGGCCAGCCCCGCCCACGCAGGCTGCCACCCTCCAACCGGAGCTGTGCTCACCCACTCCCCCAAGCTGCACAGCCACGACGCCGCGCAGGCCTCCTGCGCCCGCCATGGCCCGCCGCTCCGTCGGTGCGGCCCTCCCTCCCCCCCCCGCCCCACCGCCATCGCCCCTCCTCCCCACCCGCCTCCGCGCCTCACGCTCCCTGCTGTGCTGCCAATGTACAGTGCCGCTCCTGCTCGTGCTCGCCTGCTGCTCTTCAGTCTGCACCGCGGATCTCGTGCAGCTCATTGTCGTGCACCGCCACGGCTCCAGGTGAGCGCTCCAGCCTTCCCTCCCTCGCTGCACAGCCAGCACCCCATGCCCCTCGCCGCCCTGAAATGAAGGAGCCCCCCTGACTGGCAGCCTGGAGCTGGCCCAATATGACGCCCGTCCTGCTCTGCCACCCTGCAGAACTCGCCTCGACAAGAATGACACCACGCTGCTGGAGTCGGCCTCCACGCTCACCCCTCAGGGCATGATGCAGCTCTACCGTGCTGGCAACCAGGTGACTCTTGAAGGCCTGGCTTACATCTCTGGCCTTTCCAGAGAGTCCCACCACATCACTGCCGGGTACCGTGTCGTGGCATCATGCTGTGGACCTGCATTTGCATGTCCGCTTCCCATCTTGGATCCACGAAGCTGGCCCCGTGCCCACCCAGCTAGCTTGCACGCGCCAGGTACGCACGCGGTACCTGCGGCGGCCCACCTGCTCCGTAACCTCCACATGCCTCCAAGGAGACTGGCAGTCCTACTCACAGTCCTCCTGGTACATTCAATCAAGTGCCCTGGACAGGACGCTGGTCAGCTCGTACTCGTACTCGCTTGGCGTCCTGTCTCCAGGTGATCCACTCTTCTGTGAAGCAGGATAGCACCACAAAGAGCTTCATGCTGCTGCTGATTGCATAGTTCACAACGACGGGGCTGTCATGTGTCAGTAGAGGATGATCTCTGTGCAATGTAGGTGGTCACTCGACCACTCTATCTTACAGATAGCAAGTACAGTGTGCTAGTTGGAGGGGCCACAGAGTGTGGACGTGATGGAAACAGAACACCATGTGCTGCTGGGCAGTCGGCCTTGACAGCGTTGCTCATGTCTTGCCACAAGCACACCTTGCCGCCCATTGGTTGGCGCAGTCTCTACGCTGGCTTGAGCTGCAGCACGGTCCTGATGCCACAAGCACAAGGCCCTGTCTCAAAGCACCCCATATTTTGGTCTTCTTGACATCTGCTGACTGCAACTTAGCTGCTCTGCCATGTAGACTCCACACTGACTGCCTTGACGGTCAACAGCAGCTTGGGCAGGCCTGGCGGTGTCCAACCAGTTCCCATATACAGGCATTTGCCCTTCTCGAAGATGCTGCATGTAGCAGCAGGAGTGGACTTAGCTATGCACTCTTGCCTGAGGTGGCCTTTCATGAGCAGATTGCAGAGGTATGGAGAAGTCAAGTATCTAAGGTCAAGTCGTGCAGTCACCAGCCTGACAGCTGCACCTGGCACACTGCAGCCTGCCACTGGCGGAGGACTGGGTGATAAGGCCTTTTGGGGAAGCAAAGTGCCCAACGTTCCTAAACAACCTTCAAGCATTCTACAAGTATGTTGGAAACCAACATCAGTGCAGTAGTTGTATTGATCCTGTTGCTGTGGTGCAATGCTTGCATGCAGTTTCTGCAGCTTCGTGCAGTTTCTTTCTGACACAAGTGAGAGGGGTGCCTACAGCACCTCATTCTTCATGGACAAGTCAAAGGAGTTGGCAGGCACCCTCCAGGAACTTACAACAGCAATGGGGAAGAATGTGACTTTGCAGGTCTGTAGGTCTCGCACCTAAGGTTGTTCCTTGTCTTACAGCCATTAGGACAGAGCAGCTCAGGTCTCCAGAATGACCCCCATGCGGCAGGGTTGCCTTCGCACAACTGCAGGCACAAGGTTCAATATTCATGCTGCTGTAACCTGTGATCTAGGGGTCTAAGCGTGTGAATGGACATTTGAGTGAACGCCTCAACTGTCTACCTCCTCGGCGTGCCTCTTTGACTGTGAACCTGCTACTGATGTCGAATTGCATTGTGCCAGTTGCTGCTGTCATCAAAGACAAGTTTATCTTCATGGGAAATTAAGTAAGAGATATTGTTGGTCATGCAGCAGCGTGATGTACTGTGCAGGACATGTGGAACATCTTTGATGAGTATAATGTCCAGTATACGTATGGAGCCGGCACACTTGCTGGAGGAGCCCCTCTTCCTGCAATCAGCAATGAAACCTGGCAGCAGGTGTTCACTCTACACTGGCAACAGCTTTCCGCGGTTGCCATGTTCCATCCTCCAGGATGGCTCAGACGGAGCCTTCCCTACGCGTTAAGGACGACCAACCAGGACGACTTGGTCAGACCTGACTTGATCGCCTACGCGTCAGGTCCAAGCTGCAGCCAACTGGTTGGAGTGGAATCGCTATGGGAATCGAACTCAGGCACAGAGTTTGTGTGGCGGGCCTCTGCTTGCTAAGATCATCCAGAGTATTGAGGCTGGGGCTGGCGCCCTTACTGCAGTACCGCCTGCTGTTTCAGTGGGCCCTCGGTAAGCTGGATACAAATGTCCGAAGGCGTCACAGCTGGGGAGCAGCTGTGATACATTGAAGGGAGACTTAGGTGACACTTTTGATAGCTGCTAGACAGCCCTAGACCTAGACCGTGCTATTCCTAAGACACCCTAGCTGTTTCTGCTCGTGCTTGATGCGTCAAACATCACAGATTGCTCTGGCCGTTGGTCCGATTTGTCAGGCTGATTGGATATAGTGGGCACTACGCGACGCAACTCTGCCTGCTGGCTGCCATCAACTTGAATCCTCCGGACGGACAGAAAGATCCCAATGCGTGGATTCAACGTACTCCTCCTCACTGTCAAACTGTCTTGCCCTTTCCACCAAGAGCGTGTCTCAAATTTCAGTTGGGAGTGTTGTGCTTTCTGCAGTCTGAAGAGTGGCACCAAGGCTTCTGCTGCTTCTCACGTTGTCATGTGCGGCGTAGCTCCTGCAGTCTGCGAATCCTGATTTTGGTGCCGTTTCGGAACATGTGAGCACAGACATTCCTGCCTATGGAGCAGTGCTGGCAGTCGAAGTCAGCAATGAGGCGTCTGGTCTCCGCATTAAGGTGCTTCTCCAAGATGGTCAGGACGCGCCCTACAGGGCCATCGTGCTGCCGTGCGCCCCAGCCGGAGGGGATGGCTCGTGCACGTACGCCGACTTCAAGGTCTTCTTCATCAGCCTACTATAGGAAGCATGCTTTGCAGACCATACTCCCTCTACAGTTCTGAAAGCAGGATGCTGACGTCCCTATGACACAATTCTCCATGCAGAATATGACAACGGGGAGCACTTTCTCTGATGTTGGTGAATGGTGCACAGCCTGTGCAAACAATACCATGACATACTGCGCAGCAGCTAAGTACTCGGCTCTTGTGGCTGCCAACCAGACCATGCAGTGCGCTAACACGGGCAGCAAGGTTAGCAACTAAGCTCCGCACTAGCATGGAGCAGTCTTGGCGAGTTCTTCTCTTCTAAATTCCTGACTACATCCAACCATCTCAGACATACCGAAGCCACAAAATGAGCAGTTTGCAGCTAAAGAGGACATGATTAATATATTGAATGTTGGTGTTTTGCCCTTTTCCAGATCACCACCACATGGCTACCCATCCTTCTCATCAGCTACGCAGTCACTGCACTGGTGCTCCTCCAGTGACGGACTTATTGCATTCCTTGTCATGAAAGGCCCCAGTCCACATAGCGAGTAAAACATGTGTGGTCAGCTTCTAGTATGGAGGTGCTTTCGAGATATCTGGTGACAGAATGGGAATCACAGAATGAGACCGCTCCCGGATATTGCTGCGAACCCTTGGCCAATGTTGCCGCTGTGATATCTTTTGTCCAGTTGTGCTTTGTCATAAATATCGAAGGTGGACCCCTGCCGTGGCTTTTACGTCTGCGTAATTTATATTCCACGACACGGATTTCCCAAGCTAACCAATGAGCCACAGCAAGTTGTTCCTACATGTTGCCACTATGCACGTTTTGGTTCATAGGAATCCATATGCGACTCCATCATCCACTCTTTAGCCACTGTGCTCATGCTATCCCCTTTCAGCAGACTGCATCACTCAGTAAGAAGTGACTAACCAAGCCCTTAACCAAAACAAACGATCAAGCAAACAAAGCACGCAAAAACATAGACGGGAACAGTCGTCTTATCCAACTAAAATAACCGGGGTTGAGGGTTTAGGGTTTTAGGGGTTTAGGGTTTAGAAATTAGGG
>WELB01000455.1:0-22401 GCA_009602725.1 Spirogloea muscicola
GTAGTACTTGCTGTAGTCACACTGGCCAGCACCACTGCATCCAGGTGGAGCGAGTAAGTGAGATGTTGGCAATGCCTCAATTTAAGAGCTTGCAGTGGACACTCACCAAGCGTTATCTGCAAGCCACAGATGAATGCTACCTCGAGGCAAGCATCACATTCTCGCATCAAAACAGGCCACAATTGCAATAGAATTCCCAAGTAGTCTGATCAACAGATCTCCATCAAGTTGCCCGACACTGAGTATTAGACAATTAGACTGTGTTGTGTAAAGATGGAGTTGCCAGACCTTCACACTAACATTTCGTCCTCATTGTGGTGCACAATTTGAAGGCATATGCTACTGCAAGAATTCTTTTTTCTTAGATTGGCTTCACAAGTCTCTCTTGGCCTTACTTGCATCTATATATGAAGTTGCACTGATTGCCATTGGCACACGGTGTTGAGCTCGGGGCTGGATCTGTGTTGGAACATGTACGGGTACTGCAACATAAACAAGGACATAAACATCGAGCGCAGAGTATGTCAGGCGGACCATGTACACTAAAACAAGCACCAAAAAAAGACAACAGCCATATTTCAGTGATGAATTGAAGGAATTTCAACACATGCAAAGAGTTGCTTAGCGAGAACTCAGTTTGAGAGAATTGGGGTTGCTTACACTGGATCACACGAGTATAGTAAGCAAGGATCTGGAGAACTGTAGTAGCCATATGGGTCCGGCTGTGCATTGGGGTTGCAACTCGTCCTGCCATTGTATGTTGCAAGGCAAGTGCCCTTCCTGCAGATGTACCTATGCCTGCTGTTTAGTACATACTCGCACAAGTTGCCTCGTAGTAGACTGTTGTAATTCTCTGGATGGCTCATAGACAGTTCTGAGTTCGGCTGTCAAGAATGTGATAAGTCTTTGACCCTATGAAGGCTTGCGTGGACTAACTAGAACGAGAGGATGACACAAGCAACATGTAATTCATGTCTACAGTGCTAGCTGATCACTTTTTGGGCCAAAGTAACATCAGTGACGCCTTTCTGATGGATATATTGGAGCTTGAAAGGCCAAGGCTTTACGTACAAGCATGTGGTGTTGGCACACTCGTAATCATTGAAAGCTAGGACGCATTTCGTTCCATCAGTGTAATTTTTGTGCACGTTGCAGAAGCCGGCCCCACTGGTCAACAGCAAGTGGTTTAGGATTTATCTTTAGGCTTTATTGAGTTAAGGGTTTAGGAAATCTGCCTTCACCAGCTCTTGCTATTTGTGGATGCGGAATGGCGATAGCCTACTGTACTAGTCATGGGTGCTGAACATCAAGATACGAATGAAACAGGTGTAGTACATCACTGTCGCAAAGCATTAGTACTGTCTTTGTACAAGGTTGCTCAGACCTTGGGCAAAGCTTGAGAACATGCAGGTGACATTATGGACAAGGCTCTATATGCTTACTTGCAAAAGGTGCTGAAGCATGTCTGGCCACTATGTGATGACTGGCAATCCTTGGAGGTATTACGGAACGATCTCAAAGTGCATGATCCATTGCTGTCAACAAAGTATGTATGGGTTAGTAATCAGCCGTGAAAGCTCTGAAAAGGCTTGCAATGCTGCAATGTAGCACGATCTTTGTCCAAGGTTTGGGTTCCTTGTAAGTGACGCAGAATTGCAGGGACTAGAACATGAGTGTCTATAGATTGAGCTCCACTGGATGCAGTATCTGCCAAGCCAAATTGATCATGCAAGCGTGCAACATCACTCGCAACTGCTCTCACTGCATTCTCTCCTGACTCTTTAGCAGCCGGAAATGTTCCTGGAGAAGGTGATTAGACAACTGTAGATTGATCATTGCCATCTGAAAGGTCTGACCCCTGGATCTGTATCTTGGAAGCCCTCATTCTCATTTGTGGACTAGTGTACCGAGATGGCTTCAGCTTGTTACCTTGCACAGCGGGCGTCGAAGCAGTTGCCATCCCACCCAAGTTGGAGCTGGGCAATATCAGTGCATGTGTGGTTGATGACTGAGGTGCGCACATTCTGGAATGTACAGATCCCAGCCCTGTGCACAGGCGAATAGAGACAGGCATGGTGTCAAGGCTGTTACTGATGAAAGAAGTGAGTGTCATTTTGTCAGAGGATATCTGTCGAAGTCGAAGTATTGGTACTCAAGCACCTCAGGAACCGAAGCAGATCTACAGTTTCCTAGTGCTCCTGCAAACATGCCAATGGCAATTGAAATTTAAGCGTGATGATTTGGCAATAACCAAGATTTCCTTCTTTCCACGACTATCTCGATTAATCAAACAGTCTGGTTGATGTGGGGAGTTGGTTGGACTGAAGAGCACTGACAGGCAGGTGACATTTGAGCATTGGTACGATTGACCTCCAGTTGAAGTGTAACAAGATGTTCCGTCAGCATATTGGTCCAGATAGCACTGTGCACTTGTCTCACTGCAGGAAAACACACAAGAGTAACCTCCAGATATAGCTCAACCAGATCTTCCATCTTCATGTTGGGCCACATAACGCAACATGTTGGGCCACATAACACAACATAAGATAAGATAAGATAAGGAAACATAACATGGCATGCACTTGCGGCACTGAAATTCCCACACGTATTAGGCAAGCTTGCATCTTGAATGCTATCGAGGTAAAACAAGTGAGCAAGCAGAGTGTCTACTGCAGGACATATCAAGGAGAGTGTGAACCTGTTACTGGTAGGAGTGCTCGTGGCTTACTTGCAAAGTGCAAGATTGCAGTCGTGGGCATACTCCACACCCAGATTATCGCAGGAAGCTACTACTTCGGAAGGAATGCAAGCTGCATGGGCAAACAAACAGAAACAGGAGAAGAGCTATAAGACGAATAGTGTGGAGGGTTCATGACAATCAGGCACCTCCATTACATTCGTTCGCTCCAGCAAGCATAGATGGACCATGATAAATGACAAAATCAAAGCACTTCAATCGTCATCTGAGCTCACTAAATTACAGCTATCTTACACGAATGTTTACAGGAAGAAGCAATTGGTAATGCAGTTGGAAGTTACGTGGGGCCAGTTGTGCTGCGCATATAGAGGTCGGCCTCTGGTTTGCTTGGAGTTTGAAGCAGTTATTGGAGATGATGACTTTTACACCCGAGATGGACACGGATGCGACTGAGCCAGTCATGTAATTCCCAGAAACATCAACATAGTTCAATTGCGTCTTGTTGAGAAGTGGATATAAACTTGGAGGGAAGCCACCTTGGAAGTTGTTCTTGGACACGTCACTGCCGACAGAGCATGGGAAAGTGTTACAAGATTTTTCCTAACCAAATTAGTACGAGTATTATAGTTGGTCAAGCGCTGTCCAGCAAACATGCACATCGCAATCTCCTGCCTTCAGTTTTGAATGCCGAGCAAAGCAGAACCACTTACAATTTCCTTAGCTTCTTGAAATTCCGAAATAAGCATAAACTATGCCATGAAAGCTATTCCCAGCCAGATTGCTGCACATCAACGACAGGACCAAAGTCTCTATAAGACAGCATGATTTGAGAAGCAGCTGATAAGTAGGATCAAGATTGGGCACGGGCTGTGCAATAGAAGCGGGTCATGTAACAGATATGGATTAACATGCCAGACCTATGGAAGTGCATCAGACCAAAATCTGGGGTCCAAGCATCACTTGGTAATGAGGTACTCAAATAGTATCTGGATCCATGCTGATTGAAGTTCCTGAGTCATTTGATTGCAAAGACAATGCAATCAAGTCTTTGGGGCAGAGCTCACATGATCTGGACGTTTCCACTCTCACTTAGGCTGATAGGAAAGAATCCAGTGAGGTTGTTGTAGGAAAAATCCCTGTGCGCGGCAATAAATCTCAGTCATATCCTGCCTCACATATCAACGATAGAGCAGAGTAGTCGCTAATCATTGCAAGCTCTATGGCCTCATTTTGATGGGGTGTGCAGCAGAGTATTTGCTCATCGTTGCAAGCTCTGTGGCCACATCTCAATGAGGATTGCCATACGGAAACAACAACGGGCCTCGCACATACACGATTGCAAGGTCGGGCATGTAATAAGCCGATGAGCGATAAAAGAAGGGGATCTCGCCACTGAGCTTGCTGTGTGCCAATTGACTGCCAAACAAGGCAACTCGTTGTGAGACGTCTTGCAGGAAGATCTTGCCAGCCAGGTTCATGAGTGTGTAATCTGTCAGTATGAGTATTATGCAATTATATGCAATAGGTATCTGCCAACTACACGAGAGAGGCCACGTAGATAATACAATCGGTAAGGTGTGGTTCTATACAGCTGGCAAGCCCAGGCTTTCCTTTCTCGGGTTCTAAGGTGCAGAGCTATGGTGCTTTACCACTTACATCTTCTGAAGCCTAGACATGCCCTCCATGTTGGATGGTATTGTGCCTGTGAAGCCATTGTTGTCCATGATGCTGGACGAGAGACCAAGTACAGCTGTGAGGGTGATGATATATAGGCTATCTATCAAACTGCCTCGAACTTGCAGTAAACGAGGTCTCATCTGCCAACTCAATGATGAAACCTTTACAAAGAGGACTTTCGTTTGAAGAAAGGCAAATTGCTTTAGACTGGCAGTCATTGCCATGAGGCTCGAGATAGGTTGCTCTGATAGCGAGAACTGACAAGATGACAAGGTTGGTGAGTTTCGTGATGGTCGTTGGTATCGCTCCCGTCAGATTGTTGCAACAAAGATGGCTGCACCAGTGGTGTGCAAGTTTGAATCAAGTCAGAAATTCAGAGGTGGATTAGATGAAATACCTCGAAGCCCACGTCAGCGATTGAAACTAGCTGAAAAAGGTCCAAGTTGCAACATGGGCTGTGAGTGCCAGTCTGAGATTTATGTGGGTGACATTTTGAAGCATTTGTGAAGTCTCAAGCCTTGCAGAGACTTGGGCCTCTCGTCACCAACAAAACTGAACACGGAATCCTTTTCATGCCGCGCAGCAGTTCTGATACTAGTCCACCACTCTACCTATCAACTTCTGGAAACTCACAGCAGGCTCAATGTCGCTAGCTGCCCGATGGAGCTTGGGATGCTCCCAGTCAAAAAGTTGTGATCCAAGTTCCTGCTTGCAAAAGTCTTTGTCAGGTTATGAGGGAATTCTATCCGCCTTCGAGCACTTGCACATGCCTGCAAAGAGACTGTAGTGGACCTTTGCGACATCCACCAACAACAAGGTGATTGTCTAACAGAGTACTGACAGGAGGTCCAGCTCCGCAAGCTGTCCAATGGTGGAGGGGATCGATCCTGTCAGTCGATTGCCGTAGAGGTGCCTGAGACGTTGTCACAGATGTAGTAAGGGGTTCTTTCTCACAGAGTGTAATAGTCAGATTGAGAGAATCTTGCACATTGCAGCGACCAGCTTGTGGTGGTTAGCTGCCACTTGTGGAAGCCCATGACCAACTGGAGATCTTACAATCGCGTCAGCCTTGCCAGGCTGCCAATCGAGGGCGTGATGGTGCCGTTCAGGTTGGCATTCACCACCACTCTGGAAGATAAAGCGGATTGCACTGGTGTCACTCTCAACGTACTAATGGCACTGACGGCACTAGATGCCTTGGTATCACCCAACTCAAAAGGGCAGACAGAGGGCCAATGCCAGTCACCGGTGCCCAAGCAGTGAAGACTTTGCGACAACGCAAGTCAGCACAGAATTACTGCTAAACAACAACGTACGATGACTAGAGAAATATAAAGGTGCTCGTATCTTAGCTTTGTTGCCTTCATCTAACACTGAGGAAGGTGCGCAAGGAGGAGCACTCGAGTGCGCAGCCAGGGTGATGGTGGAGGCACTGACAGCGAGCTGACTCGGCTGGTGTTGTCGCACTGGATGCCGTACCAGGAGCAGTCGGCGCCGGCGGCAGTGCAGCCGGCGCAGGGGTTGGGCCCCAACCAGCTGGACAGTAGGGCGGGGCTGCGCACCGCGGACTTGAAGGACTGCAGAGCCGCCACTGCGCGACGACTCGGCGCCACCAAGAGTCAGAGGCGACCCCGGCTCGCGGCCTGGACTCGGGCGGCAGTAGCCTGGAGAGGGACGGGCTCACGGTCGGGGTGCGTGGCGAGGAGCCGGCGCCCAGCGTGGCGCTCTGCGGCGGCGGCGAAGTCCGCCGCCGCTGACAAGAGGACGGGCACGGCGGCGGAGTCAGCCCCGGCGGCGGCGACTTGGCCGCGGCAATGGCAATGCCGGCGCGGCGGCGGGAGGGCCGCTGACCTGCGCCGAGGAGGGCCTNGGCGGCGGGGGCGCCATGGCCAGCGGCGGCGGCGGGGGCCGGGGTTCTGAGTCACTCACTGCCTGTTATGTTAGGCGCGGTG
Organism: Spirogloea muscicola; assembly: GCA_009602725.1. Taxonomy (NCBI): domain Eukaryota; kingdom Viridiplantae; phylum Streptophyta; class Zygnematophyceae; order Spirogloeales; family Spirogloeaceae; genus Spirogloea; species Spirogloea muscicola. The sequence continues at coordinate 6,328 of WELB01000455.1, forward strand.
GCTAAGTGATGGAGGTTAGCTCTTCCAAATGGGGCTGTGAAAAGCCAGCCCGGAAAAAGGGATTCGACAAAGGAAGTGCGGGGTACACACGACTGAAGCAACGTACTAAGTAGGGTAATCACACTGTCTCAATCCCTGCCGACTAACATAACCCCCTGCCTCCTAATGCCCCTGCTTCACCCTAACCGGCTGCCGGCCCGGGCCACGCGGCGGGAATTGCGCCACGTGGGCGGCTGCCGGCCCCGCCTCTCGTGGGTATCCTTGTTGGGCTGACGCTCTCCCACGACAAAGATTCCCCAGCATGTGTGCCCTCGCCCCGCTAGGATAAAAGCTTGCTTCCATCTGCTCTTCTGTGGGGCTGGTATGTCCCAGCCTCGCCCCGCTTCGGACAGCTGCTTATGCCAAAGAGGGGGCCACGGCTGAGGATAGGCCAGCCAAGAGAACCGGACAGATTCCGGTCCCAAGCGCCCACACGCTACGCTGATGGCGACTAGGAGTGGGTGCTCAGTCACCCCTAGTCAGCAGCTGCAAGTCAGAGTAGCCGGCAGCCGGAAAGCTGTCACCCTGGCGAGACCAGAAGCGGGAGACATAGGGCTAGGGCGGCCTGCCCGGACGTGCAGTATCAAAAAGCTGAGAAAGCTGGAGCGAGACTAATAGGCGCATTCGGAACATCATCCTCCCCTCCTGCAGCGTCTGCTCAGCTGGTCGAGACGTGCCGTCGTAGATGGGGAGGCAGCTTGAAGCATACTAGCCTTCTGCAGGCGATGCTTGTGAAAGACGGGGTGCGGCTCTTGTTCGCTAAGCTTGCAGCGTGCGCAGGCTTTGGCGCTTCCCCGGCGTGCGGAGTGTGACCTGGCTAAGCGTGCTGGGCGCCCACTAAGCCAGGTTAAAGGTCACCATGGCGGCTCTCCGGCTTCCCAAGCCTGTCCGACTGGTGTGTGCTCACTCGAGGCTTAATGGAGTCCACCTCTAGCTGTGCTTCTGCCCTCAGGCCCTATTAGCCTAGGGCTTCGGAAAAAGTTAGCCTCACTCTTTGCACTACCCTTTCTACTCCCTGTGTTACTGTGCATTGCATGATCTTGACCTTCCATTCCATGCGCACCGCGCGCGTTACCTCTCTCGCTGTCTTTGTTTCTTCATAGCAAAGCGAGGTATCTCAACACCCACTTCCAAGCCCCCAGCTCACCGTGCCTAGATCTCAGGGCTAGAGCTATGCATTTTGTTGCCAATGCCTCGGGTACCCTGAGCACTAACAGCTTTCGGCACAAGACAGCAGCAGCGTCAGCTCACTCAGGGCTTGGCCGTGCTTGAGAAACGCCAAGCCCTGAAAAGCACCGCCTCCTTTTGAAAGAGCTTCTCTTTCTTTTGCCCACGGCCATGTCTCTTAAAAGAAGCAGTGAGTCAGCGGTCGACGCCAGGGCAGCTTGGCGGGCCCTTGGCACTCCTCCCTTGCAAAATTGGCAGTTGGGATTTGCCAACTTTGCATGTACACCAGAACAGTACTGCACTTCTGCAACAGCTCCCGTTTTGTTGTGGCAGAGGGGGATAACTTGCAGAAACTGCATGTCGTGCCATATCCCGTCGACTGCTTATTCGTGTCGATCTGACGAAGACAGCTGACTTGGCTTGAAACGTGGCCTCCTAGGCTGACTCATTCGCTTTTGTGTGTGATTCACGCTAAGGGTAGAGGACACTTCTTTCTTCCTCGGTGACCGCTCATCAACTGCGGCCGACAACAACGACGACAACAACATCAACCGCTCATCAAATGCGGACGACAACAACAACGGAGCGACTGCAAGTGCCCAAGCCCACACGCGACGCTGACCGTCAGAAGACCGTTCGAGGCGCAACGAGGGAAGCTATCTGAAGGTACCTCAACCACCCACAAGACCGTAAAGGTGGGCGCTACAGAAGCGGTGGCGGGGCGATCGTGGAACGGACGGCTGAAGATGGCTGAAGATGATCATCTTACGGTCGAGTCGGCCCCTGCGACGGGTGACGGCCCACGACAGCCGGCCATCCAGCTTAGCCAACCAGCGTAGCCAACACGGCCGACACGCCCTCTCGCATGACATGCATCCAAATACGGGTCAAGCTCTTGTTACCAATCTACTTCATGGGAATATGTTGCTGCCCTGTTGTGACGTCTGGTGGTTACGCACAAACTAGTCGATGAATGCAGCAGTGTGTAGGCTAGATGCATACGAATACGAGCATTGCATACAGTGGCATCCTACAGGGTGTAGGATGCATGACCAGAATCTCCGCCCTAGTTGTAAGCCTGTTGATTCGTATAGTTTGTCTTGGTAGAGTCCATCGTTGAAGATTGGCTGTGGGAGTGATAAGCAGAAAGATCTGGCCAAGAGCAGTGCCACAGAGGTGCTGGCATTGCGGCGTTATCATTGTCAACCCTGCAACCAATTGAGGTGGTCATCAGTTGGCAAACAAGCGCTCATTCAATGTATGGATGTACTAGGGTATCCCGATGTGAGCATCCTTCAAGCTTGTTCTTGACATGACAAGGAAGGGGGCTCACCCATTAGGGGCTTGCTTGACTTTGAAGCGATGCAAGTTCCACCTCACGGAACTAGTCATTCCACCTAAAACTCCGCAAATCCAATGCGATACTGTCAAGAAAGTACAACAGCTCTGTCCATTTGAGCTTCTCCGCCGTGCTGTCTGCATGATGTTTGCTATCAATCAAAGTATTTTACAATTCTCTGTGGGAAGGAAGACAGTCTTGCAAACTGCTGGATTGATAGTTATTCAACACGTCTGATTTGTTTGTGTTGGAGTGGGTCCTCCAAGAGCTCAACCAAGGTGCTGTCTAGGTCCAATACTCGGGCCAGCAAATGTCACCGCAACTGTAAAGTATCAGTGCTGTCTTGTGCATGGCAGCTTCGTTGGTCGGTTGTTCATGAAGCATCAATGTAGGTGACTCAGATGCGGGCGACAAACTGCTAGCTAGGGTGAAGACAGTGAGAGACAGCCAAACCACCAGGTGATGACATGGACAATCACCTGGAGCTGTTTCTGGAACCTACCGAGAGCCACCTGGGCCTCTATGTGGACCTCCCGGGGGTTACCTGGCAAAGCCAGGTTGCTTAATGGCGATCAGGGGTACGGCACAGGAGCTTGCCTTGTTTCTTGAGAATAACGGCCTCATAGTTCGATGAATCTGGTGGACCTTGCCCGCAACTTTTACAACCATGTAACCGCTAACAGCACTGGTTGGCGCCCACAAACCGTGGGAGCGTTACGGCCGTGCCGGTGCCTCCTTGCCCAGAGAAAAGAGGTGGCCCGACACATCGGCCTGAATTGCCAATTCCAGGGGCGATCGCGTTGCTCTGTGCGCCCTAGCTATGGCTGCCATCCACCAAGGGTGCGGCTCGGTGTGCGGCCAGGTGGAGCCTGTGCTAGTCCGGCCTCTCTTCTTTGTGCGGTTAGGCGGAGTCTATGCTAGTCCGGCCTCTGTGTGCGGTCAGCAGAGCTTAGCACTACTCTGAACCTTTCTTTGCTATCAGACTAGGACTTTGCGTGCTACCAGACTACACTTCTGTATGTGACCGGTGTATGTCACCGGCCGCCGCCTCTGGGTCTCGGCGGAGTGCCTCTTTCCCTGCAGCGAGCTACTCAGACCTGATGTTGCTCACTCGTGGGTACTGAGCTTCCCTCTGCATCGTCTACGTGTATCGTGATGTTTTGTAGGGTAGTCGCTTTTCGGCCCCTCTTTCTTTGGCTTTAGACATTGTCCATTCTTTTTGGGCTGGCTTTGCCAGCCCCTCTTCTCTAAGGGCGAGCACTTCTTCGTTACCATGAGCAGATCTTCGCCTGTACTGCCGAGACGAGGGCGGCCTGCTGGTCCTCCGGAGAAGGGCAAAATGCTCAATGAGGACTCTGAGTGGAGAAGAGGAGCTAAGACGGTTGACCACATCAGACGAAAAGCAACATCAGGAGCAGCCAGAGCAAGAAGATCTTCAAAGCCCCCACCCCCCCCCCCCTCCCAACACGCCCGCTTTTACACTGCTTCCCCATGTCCAACGACCTGGTCACAATGGCCAGCTAAGAGCACCCCTCATTTATCTGACACCTAGGCGTCTACCCACTCTTCAAAGAAGAAAGAAGTCTTCAAAAGAAGAAAGTGCTCGCCCATTGAGAATAGGGGCTGGAACAACCAGCCCGAAAAAGAATGAACAGAGTACGAGAAGGGGGCCAGGGGAAGCGCTAAGTAACAGAAACAAAGCTGCTACGAGACACTCAGTAACCCCTGCTAAGCAGCCGCAGATCAGAGATGCTGGGCTCCTGGAAGTGGGTCCCCTGGCCAGAGCCAGAGGCAGCAGCGAGGGCTCTGCCGGCACGAAGGTGCAGCGCCCGGGCCATGGACCTCTGCAGCGAGACGGCCAGGCGCATTCGATACACTTGCGCCAGCGACACGGCTGCAGGGAAGTCAACCGGCTCCCCATGGAAGCGCCGGGCGATGGTGTGGCGGGCGAGCTGGGTGAGCAGCTCGAGCCACCGAGCGCCCAGCGCCCCATGTGTGTCGATGGCCAACGGGAAGAACTCGTCTTCCCGCGGATGATCCGCGTACTTCAGCTCTTTGGCCCGAGCAGCGCAGGCGACCGCATACCCAGCCGTGGTGGCACATTTGGCTGGGTGTGAGCGGTCATAGGCATCAGTAGTCACCACGTCCAGGAGAAGACGTGGCCCGCCGGCCTGTCGGGTGGCCACCAGGTCTACACGCCTGGCATGGAGACCGTCGGCCCTGTGCTGGATTGGCATGATTCCGGAGTGCTCTGCTGCCACGGAGAAACCAGCCTCCAACAGGATGCCATGCATTACGTCGCGGAGGCGGTCGTGGGCCGCTGTCCGCTCTCCGCCGTGGGAACAGCGCAGAACATGAGCAGCCAGCTCTCCAGGCTCGGTCCCGCGCTCGCCACACTCACATTGACGCACACCCTGGAGACATGGCGGCAGTAGGCCCAGGAGCCGGTGGACGGCACTTCGGAATACCTCGTCCGGGAGGGTGAGGGCGTCGTAGAGGGGGAGGGCCTGGAGCCACGCCGCAGCCCCCGGGGAAGAGGCCGAGTGGAGTCTCGCGCGCCCGCGCAAGTCGGCCTCGGGGAGCTGGAGCACGGCGGTGGTGTAGGCGGCCTTGTCGACCACTGCCGCGATGCGCGCTTGGACGCGCAAGTCGGCGGTGTGCGCGAGGTGCGCAAAGGATACCGCCTGGCCGGCCAGGTCCGGGTGCGCCGCGAGCAGCTCCTGGTGGGCGGAGCGAAGCGACACCTGGAACGGCAGCGGGCCCATGTCGACCTCCGCCACCGCCTGCTCCAGTGCCCGCCGGCCGTGGACCAAGAAGCGCTGGGCCACGGAGGCGGCAGTCTGCGCCCAGCTGCCGAGGTATGCCGCCCGGCAAGAACGAGCGAGCGGGCGCAGGCCGAGACCACCGTGGCTGAGGGGTAGCGCCGCCTGGTGGATAGCTGCTGGCGACTGGAGGAAGCCCTGGTGGCGGACCAGGGCCGCCAAGCTCGCCACCATGCTTGCATCGAAATCTGCATACGCTGCCAACGCCCCAGGGGACGGCGGAGTGGCCCGCGTCAGGTACTGGGGCCGCTGCCCAATGGCCCTGGTCAACATGGCCAGCGATAGTTGCATGTCGTCCAGCTCGGGAAGCCGGGCCGCAGGCTGAAGGTGCTCCGCCAGGCGGGCTCGCAGCTGCCCCTCCACGAAGGACGGCGCGCCGATGGGGACCCCCAGCAGGGTGAAGCCATCTGCTGGAGTTTGGCAGCCGGTGGGCAGCGTCAGGTTGGGTGGGAGGCCGCTGGGAGACCAGGCCGCGCACTTTGACGCCCGGGTGGACAGGCCGAGGGTGGCCAGCTGCAGCTCAAGGGTGATGAAGGCCGCCGCCACGTCTTCCGGAGGGCCGACGATGGTGGTGTCGTCCGCGAAGGAGGGGAGTAGGACTCCTGGGTGTGCCGCGGCGGTTGCCTGCAGGGCCCGGTGGTGAGCGAGCGCAAAGTAGAAGCCGGCGAGGGGGTCTCCTTGCCGCGTGCCCGCTTGGGACTGCAGGACCTCCACTTGATCTCCCCCTGTCCGCCAGAGGAGGTCGCTGGGCTGACCGTACCCCAAGCGGAAAAAGGGTACCAGGGAGGGGAAGGATGCCCGGAGCTCCTCCGCAATGCTGGCGCGCTCCACAGTGTTGAAGGCATTCTTCACGTCAACGGCCAGCACCAGCCACCCCGGGTGCTGGTCCAAGGTCGCACGAACCCCATGGACGACGGCCTCGCCCCCACTCCGCAGCCCCGCGCCGTACTGGTGTGGCGCCATGTGCACCTGCGCCGGCCCCGCATGCTGCTGCCAGAGTACGCGGCTCACCAGGCGGTACAGGACCTCCCCAATGGCAATGGGCCTGACTCCCCCGCTCGGCTTGTCGAGGGCGAGCAGCGTGCTGGTGCACAGTACGCCGCGGATGCTGGCCGGCACATTGTCGCGGGCCATATGCTGGCAGATCTGCAGCAGCGCGTTGAAGTCTGTTGCCTCACCCTCAAGGAAGATCTCCCGCAGGTGCTCAGTTAGCATGCGGGAGGGGCCGCCGGCGGCTGCGCGACGGCTGGTCTGGAGAGCCTTCATGAGGGCGTCGGCGTCCAAGACCACCTCCTCCGGCGGGGCGAACGCGGCCAACCACGGTGGCAGGGGGGAGCTGGACGGGGGGTGGAGGGAGTCCAGAGCCGCCCGGGTTGCCGCATTGGTCGGCGCCAGCATCGCATCGTCCAGGGCCTGCACAGCCCGGGAGAGCTCGCCCGCGTGGCCGTAGCGAAGAGCCCTGCGGACGCTGGCGGCCCGGTCGTGTGTTGCCCCTCGACCACCACGGTTGGCTTCGGATGCCGCCACGGCTGCGTCGTGCCTCGCCAGGAGCTCCTCCCAGTGCCCGCTCTCGAACAACTGGACGCGTTCCAAGAGGGGCTGCTGGCCCTGCTTGCGGCTGTCGAGAGAGACCCGCCCGAGCAACAGCCGGGGGAAGAGGATGAACAGCTTCCACGCCGCCTCGTCTCTGTGGTCCGCGACGATCCGCTGTGTCACCGGGCGGAGCGCGCGGCGGAGGTGTGGGCGTGCCCAGCGTGGAACATGGCGTAGGAGCGGCAGGGCCGCCTGGCGGTGAACTGCGGCCAGGTCAAGGTCGGCCAGCCACTGCCAGTGGTGAGGCGTGGGCGGGGACGGCGCGGGAGGCCTGCCTGGTCTGCCCCGACGACCACCCGCCGCCCCTGCGCTCCGCGCCTGCTCCGCACGGTTGATGTTGCCCGCGCAAGTTCGCTGGTGGTTGGACCGGCCGGACCGCGTGGTGAAGGTCCTCTGGCAAAGCTGGCACCGAGGCGGGTCGGGCGAGGGAGGAGAGGGCGACGGCGGTGGAGCCGGCTCGCTCGGCGGGGGTGGAGGCGGCGGAGATGGGGGGGGCGTCGATGGCGCCGACTGTGGAAGGCTGGGCGGCTCGAGAGGCGGGATGGCGGATGATCGGGAAGGCGGCGTCGGAGGAGGTGGGGGCGGTGGGGACGTCGGCGGCTGTGGTGACGACGGCTCGGCGGGCGGTAGCGGCTGCCGCACCACTGTCGCCGGAGAAGCACACTCAGGGGCGTCAGGGCCGAGCACATGGGACATGGTACCCTGAGGATGGAGGAGCGTGGTCACCTCGTGGGTCCCCTCGCTTCTCAGGGGTGGAGGCGATAACGTTGGTGCCCGACACTTCTCTCGGGCGGGAGGCGATAGAGTAGTGGCCTCCGTGGAATCCTCCGTGGAATGCTCCGTGGAATGCTCCGCCCGAGTGGATGCCAGGGCCTGGACGATGGGGCTGCAAGCCGCGACGGCCGCTGCGGGCGGCGGGCCGGTGGGGCTGGCATGCCCCTTGCAGTGTCGCCGATGCACAGAGACACCATGGGGAGTTGCGAAATCCCGCGGGCAGGTGGGGCACGGCGCGCGCGGGGGCTTCGCAGGCGAGGGTGGCGACGGCGGAAGAAGGGGGGGCTGCGGCGGAGGTGGCGTGGTGGCGGCATGGAAGGCGGCGAGGGTGAGAAACCGCTGCGCCCACGCGAACTTGGCCGGGGGAAGTTCGGGACTCCGGCTCCGAGGGCGGCGCCGAGAGCTGCACGCCGCCGCGGACCCCATGGCAGGCGCCGCCGGCGACGGCGCCGGCGGCGGCCCGGGGTTTAAGAGGGGTGGCGGCGGCGGCGGCGGCGCCCGCGACCAGATGGATGGTGTCAAAAGCCTCTTCATCTCTCGTGCTCACCTGGCCTTGACAAGACCTGAGGGCGGCAGAAGGCTGTCGCAAGCGTCTGCCTGGCAGCTGACGCTTTGTCGTGCCACCCTCGTGCGGCGCGCCCCCCACGGGGTGCCCCTGGAGGGAGGCTGGCACGGAGAAGCACGGAAAAAAAGAAGAAAGTGCTCGCCCATTGAGAATAGGGGCTGGAACAACCAGCCCGAAAAAGAATGAACAGAGTACGAGAAGGGGGCCAGGGGAAGCGCTAAGTAACAGAAACAAAGCTGCTACGAGACACTCAGTAACAAAGGAAAAAAAGGAGTGCGTGTGAAGAGATGGAGGGCCTGTGTGGCCAAGTACAAAAGGCAAGCACATTGACAAAAATACATAACCTGCTGCTAAGCTGACCCGCTCGGTAACAACAAGTCAGCACATAAAGGTCGCTAACTGATGCCCTTATACCGGACTGCAATCGACAAGCTCTTGAGCTACCAGCTAAGGGTCGACCAGCTTTCTGATGCAACGCATGAGCCTGAGCTCGCTGCAGACAAGCTGACACTCGAAGTCGCAGGAACGACAAGTAGGCTGCCGGCATGCCCATCTGAGCTGGAAGCATATTCTCACGTGGAGCATATTCCAAACTTGCAATATTTCCAGTAGGGTATGATAGCAAGGACCCAGCAGCCGAAAGTGTCAATCGCGGCTGGGAGGAGGTGGTCACTGCGGGGGTAGTCAAAAGAGAAGCCTCTTTCCATTAGAGGGCTATGGCTCTGATTGACCAGCCCAGGTAGAAAGCATGAACGAATCCCGAAGGGGCCAGAAAAGCTGCTGAAGCACACTGCGACTCAGATGGCCACTGGGTGCTGAATGTCCCTGTTGAGCAGCCGAAGGAATATCCCCTGTTGAGCAGCCGAAGGTCAGAGAGCTTGGTCTCCGGGAAGGACTACAAGGATAAGGGGCGGGCCGACACTTCTGGATGGTGCCAAGGAGGTGGAGTCGCTGCCTGACGGCGGCGCCACAGGGCGAAGTCTTCCGCTGCGCCAACGCGCATATGGTTCGCCGTGTAGATGGGTTGTTCCTAAACCCCCCACAGCCGAAGTTGAGAAGGACAACTGACCCTAGTGTGTGTGTAGGGGCAAGTTGTTACACCCTTGGACGGGAACCTATAGACTCAGGTCAGTGTCACGCCCTCTTTAAATTGAAGCCAGCTGTGAAGCGCATTCAAGGAGGGCTCTTATCATCGAAGTGTGTGCTCTAATGCGTGCCATGCTTTGTAGCAGACATATACTAATCTGGAAAGAAGAAGAGATCCAGTGCATGGAAAAGTGTGTGGTGCTCAAGACGAGCTTTGAATGCTGCGAGCTTGAAGCAACCAAAAGAGACTAACAACATTCACAAAGATCAAGAGACTTGGCCCTCGACCTTTGCTACTGACTTCTGTGCTCCCATCTGTGCGCATGGGTTTCGGTCAGATTTCACTTTGATATTATGAGTAATAAAAGCAGATGAGCAATTTGTTTTAAAATTGAGGTAGTGTAAGTCCGATGGGCAATACTTTGTAGTATCTAAATTGAATCTTCAATGCTGCAAGCTCGAAATTACCAAAGAGATGCTCACAAAGATCACAAAGATCCCTCCTTTTTGACATGGTGCTGCTAAGACTAGCCAGAAGATTTAGGCCTCAAAGCATAGAGCTTGTGAGACTGTCAACCACAATTAAGAGTCACGATTTTTGACGAGGGTGGTATTGAGCGGCCTCATAGCTGCATAGGATAAGTCCAGTGGTGCACATGACCTGCATTGAAGCTTAGACATGCAAGATACTCTTGATCTGAAGACGAGGGTGGTCTGAGAGGTGGGCAACGCATTGCCTTCGCCTGAAATTGCAGTCCCATATGTTGAGGGTCTTGTGAAGTGAGTAGCCAATCCAAATTCGAGGGTCTTGAAGCAGTGTTGATAGCTGTGTCTTCCGCTCGTGTATTGTCACTTCCCAGGAAAAATGTCCGCAATGCAGAGAGTACCATCACATTGGCCAGTGTAGCCATCGATGGAGCAATCGCCAGCTTCGTCAAAGAGGCAGGTTCCTTGTCCATCACAGAAGGCGCAGCAACCATAGGGGCAGGGACCACCGCAAGGCGTGTCGACCGGCATGTATTTGTCAATCTGGCATATGCCCTCACTGCAAAGGCGGCATCAAGTAAAGCTGGAGAGCATTTCAAGAGAATTGAGCAGCTTTACAGCTCAGCCTTACCGTAATCTATGCAAAATGCTATCAACCCAAGGAGAGAGCTATTTAGGTATGGGTTCTGCAATGCTTAACCCTGTGAAGGGGTTAAGCCTTCACAGCCTGTGGCAGGAGAATAGTGGCAAGATACAATGAAAGCAGCTCAAGTCTATCTCTTCACTTCACCTGCACTTGCCAGAAACGCAGTCTGTACTGGGGCCAGTTATGTTGCAAGGAGTGCCATCTGATAGGAAGTTCAGCATGCATTTGCCATTCCTGTATTATTTAGCCAAGGAGAAATAGTGAAATCAATAAAAGCCCAGGTCCTCACGACTGCTAGAATACCTATGCAAGGTTGAGAGGATGCCATCTGATAAGTGAGCATACTTGTGGAGTCCTGGCTGAGTTTCATTCTACAACCATGTTTCTATGGCTCATACAGGTATGTGGCCTACATGCACGAAGCAGTAGCACAGCCCTTGTACTCAGCAAAGGGACCTGGGACGTAGTCTATTATGTCCAAAGCTTGTGCGCAATCAGTGCCATCTGGAAGTGGAGAGACCTGAGCACAGGTGCCATTCCTACGTGAAGAAGCACCAGAGGCAAATAAGACTAGCACACATGCTGACAAAGGACGTCAGGCTAAACAATGGCACATGTACCTCACTTCTGCACAAGGTAATGCAATGGTCACACTGCGCATGCATGGGTCATGTTAGAGCATGTGCCATTGCCTGATCCTCGCGTATCATGCACGGGTTATCTACCTGCACTTCTGGACGCTGCAGAAGTCATTGCCAGGGATGTAGTTACATGATGTGTTGGCAGTCGCAGCGTAGTCGTATACGCAATGTCCAACACCACTGCCAACGATGTCTCACCAGTGTTAGTGCCCAGCAGAAATGCTGACAGCAACTCGGGTGCTTGGATGTTCAAAGCACGTGTCTGTACAAACTTGTTAATGCTTCGCGAGCCCCTTCAAGAATCTTCAGACATAGATGTTGCCTTACTCGCATGCTCCCCGCAGCTCGCACTGGATATTATTATAGTTGGGAAGCAAGTAGCAGAAAGAACCAGCAGGATAATAGCTCATGACTGCACATGACCCCTTCCTGTAGAGTAGTACCACCAAGCCAGCAGCTGACTTGTTAGTATATTGCTCCAGACACGATCAGGTCATCGTTGCATGCCCACTGCCCAAAGGCAATGAACAGCTGCTTAGCACAGGTACCAACTCGAGACAACTCCATATCCGGTGGACCATTCCGCCCAGCTCGCTGTCGTGGCACAGGGTGCCGATGTGCTCAACGATTCAACAATAGGGAGCACATTGGTTGGCAAGAAGGTCAGAGCACTGACCGGCAGCCGAGATTGGCGCAAGAAGAGTCAACTCCAGCAACAGAAATACAGTATGATCCATCACCGAAAGTAGCCCGCGTGCACTGTAAGGTCGTAGAGCTGGAGAGGGGCAGAGACAAGCAGAAACTTGAGGATGCAGTACTTGCAACGCTCGGCTACTGTGTTGCTACATTCTTATATCAGGAGGCATGCAGTATTACTCAGCAAGCAAAAGGTGCTGAAAGAAGACTACTGTTTTTTGATGTCTTCAGCTGACAGATGACCAAGCAGCTGCGCTCAACAGCCTCTCAAGGTCTGCAGTCAGCACTTACTTGCAATAAGCATACGCACACGACTGTTGAATACTCGCCAGGTCCTGGCCAACCAAGCCTGGCTGCCAGTTCTGGCAACTGAAGCCGTCCACCGAGCAGGCTGCACATGCCCAGCGGAGATGAATTCATTACACGGAAGAGCAATACATCTGTCACGTATACTCCAAGTGATTGTAGACGTTCCTGCATGCATTCATGCACTGGTTGACATTCCTAGCACCTTTTGCAGTGTCAATGCACGTCACTTCTGATCTTCCAAGAATCCGGCGCGCTTCATGCGCTTGACGAGGGTGCACGAAGAACCAGAAGAGCTGGACAAGGGGGCAGGGCACAGGGGCAGGATGAGGCTGTTTAGGAGTGATGGTTTATGGGTTTATGGGTCATGATTTAGGCCTTGAATTCGGGGTTTTAGGGAGTTTGGGGTTTGGGGGGTTGGCACAAGGGGAGGGGAAGCATCTATGGCACCCACGTGGTGCAGGTAGGGCCGCACAGACTGAAGCTGGCCTCTGCCACTTGGCAGGGCGGCTGAAGCAGTTGGTGCCGGTGTGAACAGGGCGCCCCTCAACTGTGACATTGGGTGCTGCCCCAGTGAAGTAATTACCGGTGACATCCAACCATGTCAGGTTCCGCGTTGACCGGAAGAAAGCCAGACTGAATACGCCCTGGAATCTGTTTCGGGAAATGTCTCTGCCACAAAACCGGTCATGGCCAAGATATGCGACTTAGGAAAAGATCCCCTTTCTATTATGGGAGAGGACTGACATCCCTGATTGGCATGATATGCTTCAAACATCTTGTCCCTTACAGTTTCCTCAATTTCCCAAGATTGTCAAAGGGTTTTGTTATCAGATCCACGTCTGGCAGCGCCCCTCCAAACTGATTCCCTGCAATGTTGCTGCAAGAACAGGGGAATCACAGGCGCACACACACAAAATTAGTAGCAGCTAAAAGCCAGATCTTGTTGCGGACTGCACTTTTCGCACATCTGGAGGCCTCCTTGTCCTCCGGTAATTCAAGCACTCGTGCACATCTGGTGCCTAATGCTTATCAGCTCTCTCAAGAATACAAACGACCTGCCATTGTCACACTGAGCTACACTTGGTACTTGTCCGACTTCCTAGAAGCGCCTGTGATCTGTGACAACTGCTTTGCTGCTCAGGCACTAGGGATTCTTACAGGACTTGGAGATTAGCCTTTGTATACTCTAACAGTTCGACCGGAAATGTTCCAGTGAAGTTGTTATACGAAAAATCCCTGGATGGGGCAATGCAATAGAGAATCTGCAGGTCAGTTGTGCTTCTAAGACCATGTCAGCAGCTCGTCGGATCGCCGGATCCCAAAGCAAAGAGCTTGCTTCATCAGAAAGTCTGTGGGCAGCTCATGGATGAACAACTTTATGCTTGCAACCCAGAAGCTTAAGCAAGGCAGGGGGGAAGATGAATGACGAGTCATACACGGTTGTGAGGGCAATATATGAGAACCCTTTCGGTACGATGATGGGGCCAGTCAACTGATTGTGCGCCACTTGACTGCATTGGCAAAAGTACACCATTCATGAACGTTAGCTGGTGAATTAGCCTTTCACGTACGCGCCTGCTACATACTGGTCTTAACCTGTAAGAGCTTGGTACAATGGTTTGGTACTACATGAGATGAAGTGTCAGATTGATCTCAGCGTATAGGATAGTGGCTGAGATGTATGAGTCATGAGCGGACAGAGCTAAAGAAAAAGGCAAGCTCTGCACGCAAATGCTTGGCTCTTACATTTTTTGAAGCGCTAGCATATTCTGTATGTTGGGAATCCCACCGCTGAGGCCATTGTAATCCAAAATGCTGTAGAGATGGAAAAAATGCTGATGCTGTAGAGATGAAGGTAAAGGTCACAGCAAAGTACGATGGCCTAAACTCAAGGCTAACAAGCTGGAACACCAGTAGCATGCGAGCTAAGTCTGGAGGATGGCAGAAGATCATCTGCAAGATCTACAGCACCAGTCATTTCAAGTAAAGGTGTGAGAGAAACTAGCCACGCACAAGATAACGAGACGAGAAAGTTGTGTGATGGTGGTCGGTATGCTGCCCGTGAAATTGTTGCAGCAGAGATGGCTGAGACATTGAGCATCAGTAGGTCACAATTGAGCGTTTGTCGATAACAGGACAAGGATCTGAGAAGCGTACAGATTCACATCGTAACACTGCACTTTATAATGTGCACATGCCCCCTAAATGAATATGTGTGGGCAGGTGCTTGATCAGCTTTAAGTTTTTTGATATAAAGTCAAAGCAGAGGTCATGCAGCAGAAGGTCCATGAATTTCAAGAACGCGATACTGTACCTGCTTCTACTGTATCTGCGTCAAGGTCAGGACAAATAATACTTGCACCTGGTTGGTAGCTATGATGCACATTGGGATACTTGAAACAAGAACTCACAGCAGGGTCAGTACGGATAGCTGCCCGATGCTCTCTGGAATGCTCCCGCTTAAGAAGTTGTGGTCAAGGTTCCTGCAGGCAAACATGTGACATGAAACACAGTGACCTTGCTTGAGGTCTCTGGCAACTCAAAATCTCAGAACAGCACGGAAGCAGCCTTGCTCATGCTGCAAGGTGGGTAGAGCTTGAGTTGCTCACAGAAGGTCGAGCTGGGTGAGATCACCAACAGTCGGGGGGATGTTTCCTGAGAGCCGATTGCCATAAAGATACCTTGCACAGCATGCACAACAGAAGTGAAGGTCAGAGTCCCACTGACGCTGGTATGCAACCAGTTGACAAGCATGAGAAGCACCAGCTTGTACATGGCTGCTGCCAAGAGGTCTCTGCTGTGGACTACTGCAAGCAGGAACTTGTGGAGGGCAGGTCTTACAAGCACGTCAGGCTCGTCAGGCTGCCAATGGAGGCGGGGATGCTCCCGTTAAGGTTGGCGTTCACGACCACTCTGCGATGCACAGGTTTGGCCGCACTCGGACCAACTCATGACAACGACCCACAAATGTCTGCGGAGCTTGGCATGTGCACTTGTGTAATGACCTGCGAGAGTCCGTGCTTGCTTCTGGCCACCAGAGTCCTGGTGGTGACAATGCAGACAACGCCAGCCCCATCCTGAAGGGCGTGCAGCCCGCCACCAACACGGGGTTCGGGCGTCTTGCCTATCCGAGCAACACCAAGGACCGGTATGGGGCGGCTGCGTACTCACAGCGAGCTGACGCGGTTGGTGCTCACGTCGCACTGGATGCCGTACCAGGGGCAGTTGCCACCCGTGGCATTGCAGCCGGCGCAGGGGTTGGGCCCCATCCAGCTCGCCAGTAATGGTGGGTAGAATACGGCGGCCTGGAAGTCCCGCAGGGCCGCCACTGCACAAAGGGAAAGCAACGTCGGCGGTGCAGCCTCAGGAGCAAGCGGCGGCGGCAGCGGCTGCAGCGCACTTGACTACGACAGCAGACATGGTCTTGCGAAGGGGCCCATGGCTGGGAAGCGCCAGGCTCAGGAGGAAGGGCGAGAGGAAGATCCTCTCAGTAAGATGCGATGGGCGTGAACGGCCAGCGCAGAACAAAGAACGACCAGAGCATGAAGGGGCCAGGAAAGCACTACAGGTCACAGCTTCTCAAGTCCGAAATGAAACGGCTCTTCCAATGTAAGGCAGTGGCCATGAAGGCCAGCCCAAAGGAACAGCGCAAAGGGTCTGAAGAGGCCGGATGGCGCGAAAGAAGAGGAGCAGCGACTATCTTCTATTCTCGAGGACGTCGGCGAGTGGGAAGGGTTGAAGGACTGGAGGACCGAAGGCATGGCTGCGAAGCGCCGGGCTGAGGAGGAAGCACGGGGCCGTTAGCTCGCGAGCCTAGTGGGGCGCTCACGGTCGGGATGCGGCGCGCCGGCGGGCAGGCGCCGCCGCGCGGGGAGCTCCGCGCAGTTGGCCGCGGCGGCGAGGAGCGCGGC
>WELB01000456.1:0-22287 GCA_009602725.1 Spirogloea muscicola
GGCGGCTGTGGCGGCAGCAGCGGCGGCGGAGCCGTCGGCGGCGCCGCCGACGACGGAGGAGCAGCGCGCGGAGGTGCGGCGGATCCGCGCCGCGGCAGCGGACTACTACGCCGTCCTGGCGCTCTCGCGCTCCGCCACCGACGACGACATCAAGCGAGCCTACCGCAAGGCATGGCCGCTGCCGCTGACGCCCCTTAAGACAACTCAATCTCGCCATTAACACTAACCCCCGCCGTTAGCACTCTTACTAGTTGCATAGCTTGCTTCAGCTGCAACAGCAGCGCTTTCTGGCCCCTTTAAGCACTTGAATCTCGCCAATTGAAACTAAACTTCGCATAGAACTGTCTATAGTTGCGTAGCTCGTTGCTTTAGCTGCAACAATAGCGCAGATGCTCAATCTCAGGAAGATCTGAGCGATCGTTTGTTTACTTTCGTTCTTTTTCGCTGGGCTGGCTGATCACGGCCATCGCCCTCACTAGAATAGGCTTTTCTCTCTCAGAAAAAGAAGTGTCGAGTCAGGAGACAAGGGATTTGAAGCCGTAACCTCTGGCTTAAGACCGATGCTCTACCATTGAAACCATTACTGGCAACATAAACCTTTCTCTCAGGAGAGGCCTCACGGCCTTTAACTCGAAGTGAAGGCCAAATGGGCTGCCAGGGCTCCCGAAGGCTGATGGCTGACTGCTGACAGCTGATGGCTGGTTTCTGGCGCTGGCGCTGACGCTTCCGCTGCTGCTAAGTGCGGTGCTATTCATGGTGGCTCTGATTGCAGCTGTCGCTGAAGGTGCACCCCGACAAGAACAAGGTGCCCGGCGCAGACGAAGCCTTTAAGGGTATTCCCACCTCGGCCTTTTTATCTAATTGCCAGTGCCGTGCTTTTGTGGGCTTGGAGCTGGATGAGGTCACGGAGGAGGAAATGCAGAGAGCGTCAGAAGATGTAATTGTATTCATGTATGTTCAGAGTATTTTTAGAATATGTCAGAATAAGACTGATGCGCTGGACCGGTCACGGAGGAGGAAATGCAGAGAGGGTCAATAAATGTATATCTTAACGTATATTTATTATGTATGTTGACTGTAAGGCTGATGCGCCGGACCTGTTGCTCGTTGCTCGTGGCCGGCTGTGCAGCCGTCGCGAGGGCGTTCCAGTGCCTCAGCGACGAGGAGGCGCGCGCCCATTACGACCGCTACGGCACGGCGGCGGTTGCCGGGGGCTCCGGCGGCGCCGCCCAGCGCTACGGCCGCGCCCGCCATCATGGCGGCGGCGGCGGCGGGTACCACCCGTTCTTCGACGGCGACGACATCGACCCCAACGACATCTTCAACGCCTTCTTCTTCGGCATGCAGCAGCCCGCCCACGGAGGTGCGCCCTGAGCTCTGGATGAGACTTAGACCCTGACGGCAAGACTAAGCTGAAACACAAACCGAGTGCCGAGGTNCGCCGCCCAGCGCTACGGCCGCGCCCGCCACGGCGGCGGCGGCGGCGGATACCACCCATTCTTCGACGGCGACGACATCGACCCCAACGACATCTTCAACGCCTTCTTCTTTGGCATGCAGCAGCCCGCTCACGGAGGTGCGCCCTGAGCTCTGGACGAGACTTAGATTCTGACGGCAAGACTAAGCTGAAACACACAAGCCGAGTGACGAGGTGGTCGTAGCTAATTGAAATGCATATCGATGGGCAGTACTTCTCACAGGCTAACGCTCTTCACGGCCATTGAGTAGCTAGAGCTTATTGCAAGCCCATGTGCTTTGATCATGAACCTGTCTTCCTGGAACCCTGTGCCATGACCAAGACGTGCCGGGAAGAAGATTTAGTAACAACCGTTTGTTTTTAGCTGATTGACAAAAGCTGTGCCTAGCTATATCTGTAAAGCTACATCAGTAAGCAAGCTGGCCTCCTCGTGTTTGCCCTGCAGCAGGTCGCGTATACCGCACACACTTTGGCGGGCCGCCGCAGCGGCACAGCCACGGCGGTGGCAGCGGCGCCGGCGGCGCATCTGGCAACGTGCTCGGCCTGCTGCAGCTGCTGCCGCTCGTCGCGCTCTTCCTCTTCACCTTCTTCTCGGCGTCGTCGCCGGCGCCGCTCTTCCGCCTCGCGCCCCAGCCGCCGTACTCGTCCGAGCTCCACACGAGGTGCATGCTGTGCTCTCTCTCTCTTTCCTCCGTCTCTCTCACTCCATCTTGCATGCATGCTCGAGTTGCCCTCTGGTGCGGCACGCCAATGCCGCGGTTGCTGGCCGCTGCATGCACCCGCCGCAGCAACCTCGGCGTTCCGTTCTACGTCAAGCCAGACTTCGAGCGCGAGAACCCGCCAGATAGCCGCACGCGGCGCCGCATTGAGGCCCAGGCTGAGAGCGAGTACAGGTGAGACGGCCGTGCCATGCCCGGCACTGCTTGGCCATTGAGCCCAGGACTCGAGCCCCGAGCCTTTGGTCCTTCAGTCCTTCCTCATGGCCCCTGTCGTGTGCAATGGCCGCCACTGTCACAGGGACCACGTCGAGACGCGGTGCTACTACGAGCGCGTGCAGCAGAGCCAGCTCTATCGCTGGGGTCAGGTACACTGCCGCAGCATATTCAATCGCCAGTGCCGCAACTGGGCCCCTCAGATCAGCCGGGACTAGACTACTTTTAGTATGGGGGAAACATATTTGTTGGGATACAGGCCTCTATAATTGATCTCTTAGTATTCTGCCAAAGTGGGGGCAAGGAGCTGCTTAGCTGAGGCTGACAGCTCTGCTTGTCCTGCACTGTCTTGCCCTTGCGCCTGGTGTGCTGCAGGTGCAGAAGGCCCGCACGATGCCCATGCCCATGTGCGAAGAGCTGCGCCGCCTACAGCGGGCCTTCTGATCAGCTGGACGCCAAGAGTACAAGGTGCTGGCGGTGGCAGTGCGCCATTGGCGCCCTGCTCACTTAGGTTCTTGCCTCTCTGCCTGAGACCGTGTATCTGGCAAAGTGATTTTAATTGTCGTGCTTTCAAGCCTCAGAAGCTCAAGTAACTACACGGTTATCCCTGACCTTGCGGTGTGTAAACAGCCTCCCTCGTAGCAGTTTCTGTTCTTTATACCGCTCCTCCCTCCATGTTGGTGTCTCGGCAGTCGGCGATGCATGCTTTGTTGCGGAGTCGTTGGTCCTGTGATCGTTTCTCTGGGGCAGCCTGCTGTCGGTCTCAGCCTCGTTGCTATCAGCCGGCCATTAGTCTCAGCATCTGAGATGTCTAACTTATCAAGCGCCCTGTGGGCTCTGCTTAGGCAGTGCTGCCATCAACCACACAAATGACATGCGATTGTCGGAGCAGCAGAGCACATACTGCTGGCAGTTCTCAGTCAGTCATGGTAAATCATTCACGACGTCAAATCGGAGGGAGGCATGCAGTCCGTCACTGTGAATAAGTATCTAGAGCCAAGGCTGTTAAATATGAGGTGCAAGGATGTAAGCAAGTAAACTTTAAGCTTCTGACGAACTATCGCTTGCAGCTCTGCATGCGGATCATGTTGCGCTCTATGGGCTGGCCATCCTCGCCCTTAAGAGCCCCTGAGCTGGTGCCGTAGTTGTCATCCTCGCTGTCATCGCCACCATCATCGTCATCGATTGTGCCAAAGTAGCGGTCCCCGAATTCGCCCATGCCCGGCACAACCCGCCACTTGTCATTGATGCTGTGATCGATTTCCGACGTCACGATCTTCAACGTCGGGAAGCGCTTGCAGACGATGTGAATGCCCTCCGGAGCCTGCACACACAGTGCTGCGGTCTCTCTATTACGTACATCCTCACATCGAGGAAGAACTTGCTTACATTTTGACACACTTACGTTTTGAGACATCTGCTTGATCTGTTTCTTAGTGAATGGGCTCTAGGGTTTAGGGTTTAGGTGCGGGTCGAGGTCTGGGATTCGGGTTGGGGTTTAGAGTTAGGCTTGCCAGACAGTAGCAACTTAGACAGCTGCAGATGAACCTCGGCAACATGCTCTGCATAGGAGAGAGAGCTCCTGACTGAAGTCGGAGGCAGATCAGAGTGGATTCTAGTTTGGGACTCCACCGAGATGAGGTTGAGGAAGATGATGTGCGATTCTGGCACGCCCTTGTTGATCAGCAGCTCGATTGCCTGCACAGCCGAGTTACCTGCAAAAAGTCACAGCAATTATGTGGTCAAGTGCAAAAAGCTGAAGGTATAATGAAAACATGAGCAGGTGAGCAGGGGCTATGAGAAGCCACATTGCGTATCGGGCCCAACTGAAAGCCCTCTATCAACCTGTTGCCAGGATGGGATCAAGGAGGAGCACGTGCCGCTCCGCGATGTCCTTGGGCAGCTTCTCGTATATAAGCTGTTGTACACCCAGAGACATGTCCCAGCGAGGTTTCAGATAGCAGAGATGATTCAAGTAGGACATACAAAGAAATCATATCATGAGTAAATGGAACCTACTCCTGTACTTAAAAGAGAAAATGTAGGAATTAGTAATTTATATTGGACGCTGAAGGTGGAGAACAACATTGAGTAGGAGCGCTTAAATAGCCCACAGATTCGAGCTTAAGATCCGTCTATAATAGATGGAGAAACAGCGACAAGGTCGAGCTGTTGCCGTAGTCACCTGCTTTCCATTGTCGCCTTCCCGGTGGATCAGGATCTTGCCAATGCGGATGCCTTTGCAGCACGCCCGCAGCGCGTTCTCCATGCTCTCGCCGCTGCACCCTTGACCCCGTCGCAGACAGCGGGTAACAGTAAGGTTTCAGAAATGCATAGTCAGTGCTACTGCAAGCCGGCTTAACAGCTCTATTTTTGAAGCTCAGGGGTGTATACAATGGAGCTCTGAAAGGACCTGCGAATGATGGAGACTCCGCAGAGCTTCCGGCAGAAGTCGACTCCGACATACGTAGACCCTGTGGACATTGCAACAGGAAGAGGCTCCATCATGTCCCACAGGAAGGTTGTTCTTGCCAAGAGGACTAGCTGTGACAGATGCAGAGGCCAGCAAACGATTCTGACTGGTCTCCATCTTATCTATCATTCTTCATTTACGGGAACAACATGGAAAATGAGGGCCACTTGAGGAACGTGGGGTTCTATCACACCAGCAGCATACCAGTGGGGGTGACGACCTGTCGCTCTTTGAAGGGCAGGTGTCCCAATCCGTGTTCCACAACCTCCAGAGAAAGTACAATACAGTGCGTTAGTTGGAACAAGGACTTCAGCAGGAAAAGCAAGTGAGCACATAGGTGCATTAGTGTCCTATCTTTGCCATCAGGAAGGCAATCAAGCGAGTGCCAGCGGCATTCCCATCAAGCCCTGTCATTCCCGGCGCTTCTGAAGGCTGACCAGGCGATTCAGTCTGTCGGCGTAGAACACGAAGTCGTGCTTCTTGGTCTCCCGGTCTCTGATGAGCGTGTGCATGCCTCGGATCTAGCATACAATCAGGACAAACAGGTAGAACATTGTGGGCATCAGCAGAAGCGGAAACACTCACTTCAAACAGAAGGCTTTGCAACATATTTAACATCCAACAGTTTAGCCCAGAGTACCCAGATCTACTGAGTCCCCGGATCTACTGGGAATGAGGTCAACGCACCTCCTACATTTGTGCTCTCTTGTTTAGGATTTACGGTTTAGGATATATAAGCTAGGGTTTCAAGGTTTAAGGTTTGCGGTGTGGGGTCTAGGGTTCAGAGCTATGCAAGCACCTGGAAGGTGGAGTGAATGACGTAAACATTGGGGTAGATCTTCCGAAGATCGTGCTGCCCCAGCTTAATCCTGAGGTGCTGCACGATGAGGTCTATCGCCACCCGGTTGTCGCCCCCCCTGGGGATGATCACATCCGCGTGCTTCTTGGTCGGCAGCACGAAGTCATCGAACGCCGGCTTGACAAACTTAGCATACTGCAACCCACAAGAAATACAGTGGTAGTGAAGATAATAGTGGTGATAACAGTTGCTACTAGATTAGAAGAAATTCCTCAGTGTTATCTATGATTAGCACATCCTCTCTGTCATCGTGTGAGCCGTGCCAAAGGTGTCATGCCAGCGAACAAAAGGACTTCAGTTAACCAATTTGTCATGGACCCAGCAAGATGGAGTATGTGTTAAATCATATGCTCTGTGCTCTGAAGCTTGGAGTGTGGCGGAGACACCTGCTCGATGACGCCGTGGACGTCACGCCCTCTCTCCAGCGTGTCCCGCCGGATGCGCCTGGCTAGCCGCACATCTGCGTCTGACAACCCAAGTGCCATCGCGCCGGCCGTTAGCACACGCTATTTAAGCCATGAACTGAGAGACTCCAGAGACCATGAATCGAAGGTGGAGCAGGCTCCAGTACTTAAGTGGGTGAGAGGAGAAGCCCTTCCAGAGGGGGTGATGGCCGTGAAGGCCAGCGGAAGAGGGGTGGCAACGTTGGAATTAGGCTTTAAGATTAGGGTCTAGGGCTTTAGGGTGTAAAGTTAGGGTTTAGGACTTAGGTGGGTGTTTCAATCTCAGTATGTGCCTAGAGTCTACGTGGAGGTCTTTGATTGGCGCTGAGATTTGGGAATGTGGCATTGACTTTCCAATCATTGACGCTAAGCTCTTGTGGTGTTTACTGAGCTAACCAAATTCGGCTTGACAATTGTGGGTGTGCCTAGCAGACTACTCTACTAGTTGAGGGTGATTAGTAGAGTTACCCTTGACCCTGAATGGGCTCCTCACCTGCCTCCACGAATATCTTCATGTTCATCATGGACCGCACTTGAGGGTCGAGGAACACGAGGATGCCCTCCAGGATCACGACATCAGCCGCATTCATCTGCGGCTCACCGAACGAGTCACAAGGACGATGAGCCAGCAACTGGGCGCCCAGGTATTTGAAAGAAACCTCAAAGCCTTGCAGGCTTCATAGATAGCAGGGGTTAGGAATTAAGGTTTCGGGTTTAGGGTTCAGGGTTTAGGGCTTAGGGCTTAGGGCTTAGATTTAAGGATTTTGGCTTATAATTTAGGGTTTAGGGTAGTGCTAGGAAAGTTATGTAGCCACAATCTGATATGGATTCAAAGGTGCGGTCGATAGTGCAGAGATTAGCCAAGGAATGAAATGACGTGGTCAAGTACTGACGAACTTTTATTAGACGTGAGAAGAGTACCTTGCGTGTGCGATCTGTCCGCCGTTGGTGCGACTTGAAGTCGTACACAGGGATCTCCACAGCACGCCCGTCCTTGAGCATGTTCAGGCACTCGAGCATCGAGTCTGTGTCGAACGCATCTGCAGGCAGGCCGCAGCGCATCAGTAGAGTGCAGGAGCACTGTGATTATGACACATGAACTCCAAGAAGCCCTACATCTTCTGGTCAGAGGCCCTATCTCTGCAACCCAATTCAAGGACAGCAGACGGTGTAACTGCAGGTACTTTATGCTTGTCTACACACAGCCAGACACAGAACCCTGAGTGTCTATTTAGGTTTGACAATGATTTTGTCGCCTTTTTACACACTGGATAACAGAGTGTGCACATCCTGCATGCAGGATGATCAGGGAGCTCAGTGAAGGGCAAAACGGACAGCCAACGCACCCGGGTGGTCGAAGTTGTACTCGCTGACGTGCTCGAGCTCGTCCTCCGTCAAGCCTCTGTAGAAGGAGTCCTGCAATGGCCAGGACACACGGAAAGCGGAACACGTTACAGTCCTTGCTTGCACACACAAGCCTCTCATATGTCGCCCTTAACTGTCAGAGTTTATGGTCCAGATGTAGGGCTCAGGAGTTTGGGTTTGGGTTGTGCACTACAGACCAACAGTGTCACTGCTGCACGGTAGCTTCCCCTGCTCCAGCTGCCAAAGATGGCTGACCTAAACCCTAAACCCTTAAACTCTTAACCGTAAATCATAATCCCATAGATCCTCACTATTTAACCAGTACACGCCTAAGCAGCATTCACCTGGTTCACAAGGACAACGCGGTGGTCGTGCAGCTGCTGTATGATCTGGTCGCACACTGTGGTCTTGCCGGACGCTGTCCCACCAGCCACACCTGCCTCGATACTCCAGGCACAAAGTAAATGGGTTTATGTTAGAGAGACTTGGCCGTCCATATTGTGCAGCGACTTTGGTAAGTGACCTGATTAGCCAGCACCCATGATGCGATTGCTGATCCCTTCCTAATTGAACAACATCTACATCCCAGGATGCTGTGTCTCATACTTTGGATGACTGCGCTCTGCAACATGGGAAGGTCAACTCATACTTATAAGAGCCGCACAAGTGCCTCCGACTAACTAGCTGCTCGAATAGATGAGTGCCCGTGGCAGCGTGCTGGTGGTTGGGGGTTGACCAAATCAAGCGTGACTAACGCAGCCCCCTGCCTTAAGCTCCAGATTGCTGCTTCGGGCACTGCAACCCAATAGTGGAGCTTTACAAGCAGCTATGGACACCCTTGCGAGACCCTAGCCCAAGCACTTCAGGGCGAGTCTGACAATGCCAAACCCTAAATCCTAACCCAAAATTCTCAAGCCCTAAACCCTATACAATGCATTAGACACGAATCTGATGTCCGCGGTGGCAAGCGTGACTTACCGATGATGAAAGGGTCCTTGCCGGCCTGGCGGCGGGGCGTGGGAGGCGTGTGCTCAGCGTGCATTCCGCTAAGATGTATGCCGTCCATCGTCTCGTCCAGCATCGCCAGCGTGCTCCTGACCATGCCAGTGTGCCCACATCAGCAGCGCCGCGGAAGTGGTGTCCCAGACAGCCTCTTCGTAGTGTTTGCTTGGAAACATCAATAACCATCTCTAATGTTCTGCTCACACCTAAGTGTATTGGTCTCTGTTTATCTTATGTGTGTTCCAATTGATCTATTGCTATTTGACTAGTGGCAACTGTCCGGCGCGGTTGTAAAGTGGGGCTCTGTGGTCTTCACACAGAGTGTCTCAAACGGGCTTGGCCAAAGCATGGAGGAGTGTAGATGACCTAGGCACTACGGAAGCCATTACCGCGACCCCGCCATTACCGCGACCCCCTCACAAACACTACACACAAAGGACTCCACTCCTCAGTCCATCGTGATAGCTGTGGATTCGCAGACCGTCTGCATTGCCCATGTGGCTGCCGCTGCAATAATTCTCTGCACATTTCCAGGACAAGTGTATAAGCAACTTCACACACAGATATCCGTGTATGAAGATGTACTCCACGGGTCCATGCAATTGCCTTGAGATGCACTGAAGCAATAACTGATAGAAAGTGAGGTAGGTGGCTGAGATACCGTTAACATGGCTTCAGGCTGTATGAGGAGTCACGGCCCCAAGCTTGTAGCACATCTACACTTGGAGGGCTCTTTTTGCTGTGCTCACCCACGGGACAAGAGACAGCACCTGAGGAGGTATTACAAGGAGCAGAAGAAGAGGGGGGGGGTCGTGTGGGCGCTCTGGGAGTGAGTGAGTATGTGGAGGTGTCTCTGTGTGTGTCTGTGTGTGTGAGGAGGTGAGAGAGAAGAGAGAGAGATAGCGCCCTTTCTTCTTGATAGCGCGCGCGCGCGCGAGGAAAGAGAGACGCCCGCGAGCGCCCGCGAGCGAGCAAGCGAGCGGTGAGAACGAGAGAAGAAAGTGCTTCGTCCATTGCCGAGAAAGGAAGGCAGAGAGGTTGGAGGAAGTGGTGGCAGTAAAATGTGCGTGTATTTGAAGCAAACTAAGGCCAAAATGGCCAAGTACAAAGGCAAGCACAGGCAGGAAAGAATCTCGTGTACTAAAATAAACGAAATGCCAAATGGGCAGGGGGGATTGAGAAATTAAAGTCTATCTTTTCCCCCGGGGCTGGCCATCACAGCCATCAAGAAGAAAGTGCCCGCCCTTCGAGAAGAGCCAGCCCAAAAAGAAGAAAGTGCTCGCCCATTGAGAATAGGGGCTGGAACAACCAGCCCGAAAAAGAAGAAGAAGTGGCACTCCCAATGGGGGCAACGGCTGCGAAAAGCCAGCCCAAAAAGAATTCACAAAGGTTCAGAGGGGCCTAAGAGCGGTGAGCAGCTACAAAGGGGCCTGAGGATGCAATGGTAAAACAGGGGGAGGATGGATCACTCAATAAGTACGAGTGAGGAGCCTCAGATCCGACAGACTAGCTGCCGGGAAGCTATCACCCTGACGAAAGCCAGAGCCCGCAGCGAGAGCACGGCCAGCTCGCAAAAAGAATGAACAGAGTACGAGAAGGGGGCCAGGGGAAGCAATAAGTAACAGAAACAAAGCTGCTACGAGACACTCAGTAACCCCTGCTAAGCAGCCGCAGATCAGAGATGCTGGGCTCCTGGAAGTGGGTCCCCTGGCCAGAGCCAGAGGCAGCAGCGAGGGCTCTGCCGGCACGAAGGTGCAGCGCCCGGGCCATGGACCTCTGCAGCGAGACGGCCAGGCGCATTCGATACACTTGCGCCAGCGACCCGGCTGCAGGGAAGTCAACCGGCTCCCCATGGAAGCGCCGGGCGATGGTGTGGCGGGCGAGCTGGGTGAGCAGCTCGAGCCACCGAGCGCCCAGCGCCCCATGTGTGTCGATGGCCAACGGGAAGAACTCGTCTTCCCGCGGATGATCCGCGTACTTCAGCTCTTTGGCCCGAGCAGCGCAGGCGACCGCATACCCAGCCGTGGTGGCACATTTGGCTGGGTGTGAGCGGTCATAGGCATCAGTAGAAAAGAGCATCCCAGCATCTCTGATCTGCGGCTGCTTAGCAGGGGTTACTGAGTGTCTCGTAGCTGCTTTGTTTCTGTTACTTAGCGCTTCCCCTGGCCCCCTTCTCGTACTCTATTCATTCTTTTTCGGGCTGGTTGTTCCAGCCCCTATTCTCAATGGGCGAGCACTTTCTTTTAAAAAGAATGACAACATCCACAGCCAAAACAGAAAAAGATGCCGAAAAGGACTACACCACAAAACACAAGAGAGAAGGCGCGCGGTGCGCATGAAATAAAGCGAGGCCAATTCAAGCCGATACAATGTCCAGGCAGAAGACGATGCAGAGGGAAATTACTTTCTTATTCGGATGGATGCTCAGTATCCACGTCTGAGCAACCGCAAATCAGAATAACTCGAAGCAGGAAAAGCGGCACTCTGACGAGACTGGGAGGCAGCAGCCATAGCGCGGCAAGCCCTCTTCTCGACAACACATCGCTGGGCACGCAGTGGGCGGTGCCGAACAAAGAAAACCGTGGCACTACTCGGATTACCCCCAATGCGATCAGCTCCTGCCAGCGGCAATCGACATCTATGGCTGCCTGGGTCCTCGTTTCCACACTCTCCTTCAAATCATTGCCAATCTAGGCTACACTCGACGTGCAGATGAGTTTCCGGCTAAGATGGGCTTGCCAGCTGCACATCTGTCGCTCTTGCGACGACGAGTTTCGGCATGTTTGCAGCGTGCTCAGGCTAATGCCTTGCACCAGAAAGCTGGGCGAGCTCTAGTTGGCGGCAGAAGGGCTCCGTCTCTGGCATCTAGTATTCATGCATCGTTTGGTGACCTATATGTTTTGACCCGTGGTTATTGAGCGGGTCAATCTGCTGTAGGTTATGTAGATCTTTAGATGTGCTTGCCTTTGTACTTGGCCATTTGGCCTACATTTGTTTCTGATACACGGAATTTTTCTTCTCTAAGGGCAAGCACTTTCTTCTTGGCCAGCGCGCGCGTGGACCGCATGAGCCAAAGAGCGCTGAAGCACGACCGCCAGCCTCATCCGACATACCTGAGCGAGGGAGCCGGCAGCATTAAAGCCTGGCGAACCTGGCCATCGCCCACCACTGAAAGAGTCTTCATCTTCTTGAAAGTAGCCAGCCTCTTCCAAAAGACGTGAGCTCTTCCAAACAATAACCAGATTGCCATTGAATTGCGGCCGGCATTCCGGCATCAGTCAGCGACCACGACGTGCTGACTCGTGGGTACCGGGCGGGTGAGCTTAGCAGCAGATGATGTACATCTGTCGATGTGCTTGCCTCTGTACTCGGCCACTCAGGCCCTCCATCACTCAACACACCACTCCATTCTTCCAAATAAAATTCCCAAACAGAAGTGAGCTCTTTCTGCTGACCATAGGTTTGAGCGCCTCTTGCTGACGTCTTGGAGAATAGTATCCTGCTTTGTACATTCCTGCTGGCCTCTCACAGCCATTGCTGTAGACTGGAAGAGCTGTTTATGCTCTTCCAAATGATCATAAAGTGACCATCCTTCGCGGTACTTCCTCAATATTGTCCTTCAGCGCTTTCTGGCCCCTCCATTGTCCAGTCGTTTTGGGCTGGCTCTCATAGACCTTGCCCCCTTTGGGGGTACTCAATCTTTTCTTTGGAAGAGTTTACTTCTTGCCTACATTGTATGCTCACTCGTCACTCACTACAGCCCCCCTCACCTGTGCTTTCGCCCTGTCACTTAGCCCCTCTTTGAAGTAGTAAGCCCCTCTTAGCTTTCATTCTTAGCCCTATGGCATTCACTTTGTGTGCTACAGCGCTTTATGGCCGCTTTGGGCCGTACAATAATAGGTCCATATACAAGGGCTGATCTTTCACAGGCATGACCCCCTTTTGGCGTGGCAAGAACATTCTAGATGTGTGGCCTATTTAATAACTGGTTCTTTGCCTGAACTGTGTAGGCTCGCCTTGCCTGAACTGTGTAGGCTCGCCTTGGCCTCCCCTTTACTTCATGCGCTTTCCGGCCCCTCGGCCCCGCAAACTAGGACGATGCAACATGGAAGTGGCACAGCAAATGGGAGCTTCGTGACCCCCAGTTAGCACTAGCAAGACGGAGCCGTTGCCTCTATTCTGGAAGTTGGATGAGCTTACTTGTACTTGCTGATTCTTTTGTAGCTACTTGATTCTATGATTTTTGCGCTTTCTCTGGCCCCTTTAAACTCTGTTCATTCCATAAACCGGGCTGGCCTCAAACCGCCTGCCCTCTCCTGGAAGCGTCCTTTCTTCTTTCCATGGAACGAAGAAGTGGCTCTCTCAATGGAGGCGAGGGCTTTGAACGATAAATTGCTCTCTGATGGGGGCAAGGGCTGTGAAACGAAGAAGTGGCAAGGGCTGTGAGAAGCCAGCCCCGAAAAGAACTGACAAGGTTCGAAGAGACCCGCTACCCGACGTATAGATTCTCCAACCTGCGGCTCGTCGGAGAAAAAATTTACGTGTATTTGAAACGAACGAAGGCCGAATGGCCAAGTACAAGGGCAAGCACATCTGAAGACCTACATACCTACAGCAAATTGACCCGCTCAGTAACCACGGGTCAAACCATAAAGGTCGCTAATCGATGCTTGATAACTAGATGGCAGATACGAAGTCCTTCTGCCACCAAGTAGAGCTCGCCCAGCTTTCTGTTGCAAAGCATTAGCCTGAGCACGCTGCCAACAGGCCGCAACTCGTTGTCGCAAGAACGACAGATATGCAGCTGGCAAGCCCTTCTCATTTGGGAACACATCTGCATGTCGTGTGTAGCCTACATTGGCAACATTTTGAAGGAGTGTGGAAACGAGGACCTAAGCAGCCAAAAATGTCGACTGGCGCTGGCAGGAGCAAATCACATTGGGGCCGTCGGAGGAGGCTGGCTACGCAGTCCGCCAAGCTGCGGGCGTAAAAGAACGGAAGTACTCGGATTGGAAGTGCTCGCCCACAAGAGGATCAACCAGTGGGAGACGAGTTCGTCCCACTCGCCGCCGACGTACACGGAGCTTGGACGAAAGGGCTTGACCTTCTTCACCGCCTTGCGCGGCGTGCAGTGGCCCGCCGCCACAGGCAGCAGAGCGAGCAGCCTGGCTTCAATGTCGCCGGGTTCCTCGCTCAAGTCCTTCCGCATGCGCTTGGCCATTCGCTTGCAGCGATCCCTTGCCTTCGCGGTTCACTTGCGCGCAGGCCGCGCTTTGGCTGCGGCCTCCGGCTTTCGTCAGGGCGACGTCTATCCGCCTGCTAGCTATTATGATTTGCATCAACTGACTAAAGGTTTCTGGTTTTCGGGCTGGCTTTTCACAGCCCTTGCCCCCCGTTGAAGAATTGGCTCTGCCAATGGGGGCAAGGCTGTGATAAGGCTGTGATGGACTGGCCTCTCCCAGCCACCGCCCTCTCCTGGAAGCGTCTTTTCTTCAATGCAGCAGGCTCGCTCGCGCTGGTGTATCGCATACGCCTGTTCGTCTCGCTGCAGAGGTCCATGGCTCGCGCGCTGCATCTGCGTGCCGGTCGTGCCTTAGCCGCAGCCTCTGGCCCTGGCCAGATTGAAAACAGAGAGAAAATCGCTTCCAGGAAAGAAGTGGCTCTCCTAATAAGGGCAAGGGCTGTGGAAGCCAGCCCGAAAAGTATTGACCAAGGTTCGAAGGGGCCACAATGAAGGGGCCGGAGAAAGAGGCATCGTGTGTTAGAAAGAAATGTAGGCCAAATGGCCAGGTACAAAGGCAAGCACATCTAAATATCTACATAACCTACAGCAGACTGACCCGCTCAATAACCACGGGTCAAGACATAAAGGTCACTACTCGATGCATGAATACTAGATGAAGAAAGAAAGTGCTCGCCCATTGAGAATAGGGGCTGGAACAACCAGCCCGAAAAAGAATGAACAGAGTACGAGAAGGGGCCAGGGGAAGCGCTAAGTAACAGAAACAAAGCTGCTACGAGACACTCAGTAACCCCTGCTAAGCAGCCGCAGATCAGAGATGCTGGGCTCCTGGAAGTGGGTCCCCTGGCCAGAGCCAGAGGCAGCAGCGAGGGCTCTGCCGGCACGAAGGTGCAGCGCCCGGGCCATGGATATCTGCAGCGAGACGGCCAGGCGCATTCGATACACTTGCGCCAGCGACCCGGCTGCAGGGAAGTCAACCGGCTCCCCATGGAAGCGCCGGGCGATGGTGTGGCGGGCGAGCTGGGTGAGCAGCTCGAGCCACCGAGCACCCAGCGCCCCATGTGTGTCGATGGCCAACGGGAAGAACTCGACTTCCCGCGGATGATCCGCGTACTTCAGCTCTTCGGCCCGAGCAGCGCACTAGATGCCAGGAACGGAGCCCTTCTGCCACCTACTAGAGCTCGTCCAGCTTTCTGGTGCAAGGCACTAGCCTGAGCACGCTGCAAACAGGCCGAAACTCGTCGTCGCAAGAGCGACAGATATGCAGCTGGCAAGCCCATCTCAGCCGGAAACACATCTGCACGTCGAATGTAGCCTAGATTGGCAATGTTTTGAAGCAGTGTGGAAGCGAGGACCCAGACAGCCAAAGATGTCGATTGCAGCTGGCAGGAGTTGATCGCATTGGGGGCCGGAGAGGGCGGTGGCTGGGAGAGGCCAGCCCAGAAAAAGCATGAACAAATTTCGAAGGGGCCAGGGAAAGAGCTAAAGCGCGCACACATGAAATCAGCGGCTACGAAACACTCAGTAACCCCTGCTAAGAAGCCGCAGGTCAGAGACACTCTCCAAATGCTCGCCCATTGAGAATAGGGGCTGAAAAAGCCAGCCCAAAAAAAATGAACAGAGTACGAGCAGGGGGCCACACTGGTCTCCTGGTAGCGGGTCCCCTGGCCATTTGGCCTTCATGTTTTGACCCGTGGTTATTGAGCGGGTCAATCTGCTGTAGGTTATGTAGATTATTAGATGTGCTTGCCTTTGTACTTGGCCATTTGGCCTACATTTCTTTGTAATACACGATGCCTCTTCTTCCTGGCCAGGGCCAAAAGGCTGCAGCCAGAGTACAACCAGCACGCAGATGCAGCGCACGAGCCATGGATCTCTGCCTGGCCAGGGGACCCGATACCAGGAGACCAGTCTCCGACCTGCGGCTGCTTAGTAGGGTTACTGAATATTTCATAGCTACTTGATTTCCTACGTAATTGTGCGCTTTCCCTAGCCCCTTATCTTGTTCCGGGCTGGCCTCTCCCAGCCACCGCCCTCTCCTGGAAATGTCTTTCTCTCTCTCTTCTTTTGTAAAGAGCAGCGCTTCCATATTAACTGGTGTTTGTGAGAGGCCAGCCCAACAGAACAGAAGAAAGTGCGCACCCATTGAAGACGATGGGCTTGCAAAGCAAGCCCCCGAAAAGAATGGACAATGTCCAAAGGCCACAAAACGGTGCCGGAAAGAGATGAACTTCACACCAGAAACAATACACCACCGAAAGAATGGACAAACAAGGTCTGGAGGGTCCGAATGGCGTAAAAAGCGAGACACTAATTGCTAAGTTCTTTAACTTCATCATGTGCACCGTGCCCACTCCCCCCTCTAGGTCGTGTGACTAACCCGACAAGAGAAGTGCCTATCAGTGAGACTGATCTACCAGGAAAGATAATCTGAAGTAACCACTGCATCACCAATTGTCCCGCACATGTCCATTATTAGGCTCGCCTCCGTCCCTTCCCTCAGCGGTTGGCATCCACAACCTCCTCCGCAATGCCCTGGCGGGTTTAATGCGCGACGCTGGGTACCGTGTGGTCGTGGAAGTAAACAACATCATGACTATCACCACGGATGCCCAGGGACGTCATCATCGTTGCAGACTTGACATTGTAGGCATGCAACCTGGTCGGGGGCGACGGGCCTTGGTCGATGTTGTTGTTACGGAGGCCTATAGAGGTCCAGCATCGGCTCAGATCGCTGGCCACACAGTGGGCAGTGCTGAACAGAGAAAGCTGCAGCACTACCCCCCACGTGATCAGCTCCTGCCAGCGGCAGTCGACATCTTTGGCTGCTTATGTCCTCGTTTCTATCCTCTCCTCCAAAACATAGTCAATCTAGGCTACACACGACATGCAGATGTGTTCCCGACTGAGATGGGCTTGCCAGCTGCATATCTGTCGTTCTTGCAACGATGAGTTTCGGCCTGTTTGCAGCGTGCTTAAGATAAAACTTTGCCCCAGAAAGCTGGGCGAGCTCTAGTTGGTGGCAGAAGGGCTTCGTATCTGACATCTAGTGTTCAGGCATGGTTAGCGACCTTCATGTTTTGACCCGTGGTTACTGAGCGGGTCAATCTATCGTAGGTTATGTAGGTCTGAAGATGTGCTTGCATTTGTACTTGGCCATATGGCCTTCGTTTGTTTCAAATACACGAAATATCTGTTCTGCCCTCAGCCACCGCCCTCTCCTGGAAGCGTCCTTTCTTCTTCGTACTCTATTCATTCTTTTTCCAGCCCCTATTTCCTCGGCCTCCCACCTAATTGCCTGATTGGGGTGCGCCAGTGCGAGTGCGGCTTCCGTGCAGAGGGTGCTGTGCTCGCCACTCACATGCTGAGATGCCCCAGTGGACCAGAAGTGGTGGGCATTCACAACCTCCTTCGCGATGCCCTGGCGGGCTTGATGCGCGACGCCGGCTACCGTGCGGTCGTGGAAGTCAACAATATCATGCCTATCACCACGGACGCCCAGGGACGTCATCATCGCCGCACACTTGACATTGTGGGCGTGCAACCTGGTGGAGGACCACGGGCCCTGGTCGACGTTGTTGTTACGGAGGCATATAAAGGCCCAGCATCAACACACATTGCTGGGCACGCAGTGGGCGGAGCAGAGCAAAGAAAACTGCGGCATTACTCCGATTACCCCCAATGCGATCAACTCCTGCCAGCTGCAATCGACATCTTTGGCTGTCTGGGTCCTCGCTTCCACACTCTGCTTCAAAACATTGCCAATCTAGGCTACACTCGACGCGCAGATGTGTTTCCGGCTGAGATGGGCTTGCCAGCTGCATATCTGTCGCTCTTGCGACGTCGAGTTTCGGCCTGTTTGCAGCGTGCTCAGGCTAGTGCCTTGCACCAGAAAGCTGGGCGAGCGCTAGTAGGTGGCAGAAGGGCTCCGTTCCTGGCATCTAGTATTCATGCATCGAGTAGTGACCTTTATGTTTTGACCCGTGGTTATTGAGCGGGTCAATCTGCTGTAGGTTATGTAGATTTTTAGATGTGCTTGCCTTTGTACCTGGCCATTTGGCCTACATTTCTTTCTAATACACGATCTCTCCTATTCTCAATGGGCGAGCACTTTCTATTTTCTTCTTTGTAAGCAGCCTTCTTATTCTCTTTTTTCTTCTCCTTTTGCTTCTTCAGGCCCCTTCGTAGCTGCTAAGCGTTTTTGGCCCCTTCGAACTATTGTCAATTCTTTCCGGGCTGGCTTTTCACAGCCCTTGCCCCCATTGGGAGTGCCACTTCTTCTTTTTGCTTGGATAGTGACTAGTCCTCCTTTCCTGCCTTGCGGCCTCCATTTCATTCCACGCGCCCCGCGCGCCTTCTCTCTTGCCGACTCGTGGTGCCGTGCTGACTCGTGGTTACTGCGCGGGTCAGCATAGCAGCAGGTGACGTACATCTGTCAATGTGCTTGCCTTTCGTTTTTTTCCTTGGCCACACATGGCCTTCCATCTCTCAAGACACACGCACGTTCACTTGCGGTTGCTAACTAGAGGTTACTAATTGACCATCCTTCTTGGAGAGGCCTCTACCTTCGTTTGCCGTTACGCCCAAGAGCGGGGAAGTTATCCGTCCCGCTGACAGATGGTGAAAGCCGTTGCGCAACCGCACACCCTAGAACGCGTGGGTGGCAAGGCGGGCGGAAGGTACCGACTCGGTAGCGGTTGGTGGAAGCTGTTGCGCAACCGCACACCCTAAACGCGTGCTCGGCAAGGCGCTACCAAAGCCTCTCAAAGACAGCCGGCGCATGGCACTATTAGCCTTGCTGCACGCTTCCACACGTACGCTGTGCACTAGAGGAGGGCCGAGCCTCTCCAGGCTTGTCAGGTCCTCTTATTGCTTGCTGCTCGATCAACCAACATCATCCTGCTACCCGTCCGCTTGTTTGCCGGGCTTGAGAAAAGCTGGTGATATTTAAGCATAGGCAGAGGGAAGGGTCAACATCAGCATTTTGTTATCAGCAAAAAAATCATGCACTTCACATAGACAACGGTCATGGAGAACTTGTATAGCAAAAAACGTGGACTTGAAGACAACTGCTACTCTGCTGAGCAGCATCTGCTGCTCCTCCTCGAGAGCAGCCTCAATGAAGCGAGGCAGCAGGTATGTCGTCATCATGTGGGAGGAGCTTCGAGTACAGATTGAATTAGTCACCATTATGCCTGCCAGTAGTCTGAATGTCACTAATTTTGCTTGCATCTGGACCAAGCAAGACTGATTGATCAAGGGTGCTGCGGCATGTTGGAGAGTAGTATGACATTGCCTTGCCAGGTGTCAACATGGCCAGGTGGACACGCTGAGGCAATACAGAGGCATGCGCAGGCAGAGCCAGGCAAGCTAAGTCAACCCGTCTTTAAATACTTGCAGATGCAGTCACATCACAATATGGTTGCATGAAACAGTCATATCGTGACAGAATGTAGTGAAGACAGTAGATCTGGCTCGACATGCTTTCAATGGACTGGAAAGCTTGGGTGCAGTCTCCAGTCTTTACCCAGCTGTTACAGCTGAAAGCCAGTGTGCTATGCATGAATCGCTTGACTAAATCCCTTTGCATAGTACAGATTTATTTGCTGAGACTCCTGCAATATGTGATACAGTGGGTGCATCATACAAGCTGGACTTCTAACAGAGACAACGACAGATTGCGGCAGGATAGGTGACCTGAGCTTTGCTTCTCTGCACTTGAGAATTAAAGCTGGCATACAAGTGTGGACTTCATGTCAGTTTCTAGACTAATCTTCATGCGTACTCTGGCACCTTCTAATGACAAGTCTGAGCATGTGACAGTCTCCTTATATCTCACGGACAAAGATTAGGAAACTATGAGATTTGGAGTCAGCACAAGGTATATTGCACATGAGTAGGGCAAGTCAGCTCTTACACTCTCTCCCTCTCTCCTCTGACCTTGTCTTCAGCCTCTCTTTTGCTATATGTTCATCCCTCGCCCTTCTATCCCCGTCCAGTGTGCACATCCACCTCCTACCGCCGCCTTCTTACTCCTCATTTCCCTCCACGGCTTCCACTCTGTGCCTCAATATAATTACCTTCACCACAGACCTGTTCTCTTGCTACTCATACCCCCCTCCTTCCCTCTTCCTCACTTGCCCTCCCTCCATTCATCTCATCATTTCCTGCAAAGTATCTCCCTCACACTTCCCCTCCCGCAATCCTCTTGGTTTTCTGGTGTTCTCCCCCACTCACGTGTGTTTGCCGTACTTGGCCACACATGCCCTCCATCACTTGATACACACTCAATCCTTACTCAAAGCCTCCAACCCTTTCTCCTCACCCCCTCGTCTGATGAATGCCACATACCTCACTCCTGCTTTTGCTTTCCCTGCTTGTCATGCTCTACTTTCAGGCCAGCAACCTTTCATGCCTTCACTCCACCTTGTGGAGTATAGGCTGATCCTCCATCAAGGTGACAGCCTGTCACTGACTCCACTAAGACTTCCATTTGTCCTGGCTCCATTGGCAGGAAGTGCAGATTAATTCCTCTGAGGACTTAACAACAGCAGGAGGGCTGCTCGTTGCTGTAGACAAGTTTCTGTCTACAGGTGAAAAGAGCTCTACACTTAGTTAAATTGATCAGAGGCAGATACTGTATGTGTATACTGAGGTAGTGCGACATGTACAAATATCCCAGCTGAAGGGCAGCCGCTATGAAATTCCACAATCATCACTAGGCACTAGTGAAGCCTGTCTTGGTTGTCAGGGTACAGCTTCCTGTTGCAATCAACAAT
Source organism: Spirogloea muscicola (assembly GCA_009602725.1). NCBI lineage: Eukaryota > Viridiplantae > Streptophyta > Zygnematophyceae > Spirogloeales > Spirogloeaceae > Spirogloea > Spirogloea muscicola. The sequence goes on from WELB01000456.1 coordinate 20,573, forward strand.
CCAGTTACTTGTTCGCAATTTGGCACTTGACAGCTGCCTTGTTCTAAGTTGCTCTCCATATCTCTGCTGATTTCTTGTGAGCCTCAATCATAGCTTCTCACCCCCTTACCCTCTCTTTGACTTTTGTTCAACAAGTGATGCGAATCTCGCCAATTGTCTCAAGCGCATCCTGACTCGCCGTCCTTGGGCCAAGATTGGCTTAGCTTGGCTTGCCCAACAGCTTGATTTCCTTTGACATTACAACGACAACAGGAGCATTGAACAGGCACAGCCAAGGCAGACAAGTAAAGTATGTTCAGAATTGTCATTTTGAAGTTCAGAGAATCTGTACAACTACTGAGTTGGGTATGCGAGAAGAGATTGGCTGGTCTTGTTTGTGGGAAAGCTATCTCTCTAAACTATGTACAGTGCAGCTTCCAAACGGGGCTGTGATGCCGATCATCCATCAGGTAGCTACAAGCAAACTCTAATCCAGCTCAATCTTGAATGCCTGCGTATCCACTAGACATTGCTCTAAGAGAAGAGAGACAGCTATGAGAAAGCAGACCTGTGGTCTGTGCAGCAAGCAAATACCCGCCGCTGAAAGTCAGTATACGAGAGAGGTACAGAAGAGGACCAAATGGAAAGTGACTGGTGTTAGCACAAACGGTGTGATGACATGACCTGGGTGCTTTGTGGTGCTTAATTTCACAGATGTCAGTCCAAGCGAAGCTTTTGGAGGCGGGGGAGGGCGTGGGACTGCTGGAGTGAGAGGACGGCGGTGCGGGTGACGCGGCAATTGAGAAGGTGTAGGCTGGTAAGTGAAGCGAGGCCACGCAGATGCACCAAGCCGGCATTGCTCACACCGCTCTGGCTCAGATTTAGGCTTGCCAGCTCCGACATGCCTGCGTGACACACGTGGAGCACCAACAATGAGTGACTTCCATTAGCGCTATGTATTCAAGGGATTGTACCCCCAAGTGTCACATGCGCTAAGCTTGATCTCCAATGATTTTCAAAGACGCTGTCTGCCTGTCAAAAGGATGAAGAATTACACATTCTCTCAAAAACCCAAACCCTGGGTCACAAACAAGTAGCCGCAGACCAGCTAAACTGAACTTAAAGTAAGCTGATGTGGAACATGAGGTTGCGGCTTGATTAAGCTCAAGCCATACATTCAGGTTCATAGCCAGAACCCTGAGAGCTGGGCAGGCAGGCGGCGCACCAAAGAGGGAGGGCAGTGCGGCATCGGTGAGGCGCGAGTTCTGCGAGAGGTTGAGGGAGGTCATGGCGGTGAGGCCGGCCAGATGGCGGACGCCAACGTCTGTCAGCAGCCCGCCGCACACCTCCAGGTTGCGAAGCCGCTTGAAGTCTGCAGCACCCCATGCAGAACCCCCATTGCCGCGTCAGAGCTCACGCCGTTAGGGGTGTCGCAGGTCCATCAGAGTTTGGTGGGGTTTGGCATTTCAGGGGGTTTGTGAAAGGCAAGGAGAGAGGAAGACAGTGAAGCAGGACGACAAGGGGAGAAGGAGGGGCTGAGGAGGCTCACGCCGGAGGTGTGAGGCGCCATGGTCCGTGATCTTGGCGCCGAAAAGGTCAAGGCTGGTCAGCCCCGTCAGTGCTGCGACGGCGGGCAGAGGGGCAGCCTCAGCAAGCAGCCACTGCAGTACCAGTAGTCGAGGGGAGCGAAGGAGGGGAGAGGAGGGAGGGAGGTTGGTGCAACAGGAGGGAGGGAG
>WELB01000457.1:5323-21137 GCA_009602725.1 Spirogloea muscicola
AGCACTACTTACTTGCTGCTCTAGCCTTCTCTGCCTCGCCTTCAAGTGCCTCTCCTTTTTTTGCTGATGAGAATTACTTGCACAACCTATTGCCGCTGCACCGGTACGATGCACGAGAGGCTGCTGCAAGCTTTTCAGGCCGGCACCAAAGCTAAGGCAAAGCTTTACATGCAAATTGTGACTGCAGCATCGTGACTGATGCCGGCCTTCAAGGCACGCTGCCCACCAACCTTGGCCAGCTGACGTTCCTCAAGACAATGTGAGCCCTCGATCCCATTGCTCCATGCTTGTTCATTCCCGTCGACCAGACTGACATTGTGTGTAGGGTCAGGTCTAGCTGAGCCTAGCTAGTTCCAATCTGACCTTGGTCGTGGCGCCACTCTGCACCTCACCTACTCCACTCGCTTGCCTTCACCGTAGCCACCTGTACAACAACAAGCTCGTCGGCGTTCCGTCCTCTATCGGCAACATCGCGGGCCTCGACCTTCTGTGAGTGCTCTTGAGACAAACGCAACCTGGCGTGTATCTCCGGGCCAGCATTTTCTGCTACTTGTGCGAGTGCGCTGACAACCAGATTTGCTGGCTTGACCACTGACTGCATTCCTTCAACTGGGCACCCTGCTCCACGTGTGAACAGGAATATGGACAACAACACACTCACGGGTGGCCTTCCGACGTCAATGGGCAACCTCACCGATCTGACATTGCTGTGAGTGAGGCCCCCCATCTCCTCCAAAAGTATAGCAGTCCCTCAGCATGTTCTTCAGAATTCATACGACTTTCAGCTCTGCGAGGCCATTGTCAGCTCCGCAAGCTTGTTGAGGTCTACACAATCACACCTCTTGTTCGGGGGTGCAATCTATGCACAGGGCCTCGCTTTTCATCTTGATTCGGTTGAGGGCTTATAATGAATATGCAGCTCAAGCTCTGTTGCAGTCACTATGTTAAGAAGCAGAATAGCTATGAGCATTGGAGATTCTTGCCTGCCAAGGCCTTGGTCAGTGGTCCTTAGGATTGGCTCTTTGAGGTCTGAAGGACTGAATCTTAATTTGTACTGCACCGGTTCTGCGCTGCATCTACCAGCCACCTGGCTTACAACAAGCTGAGCGGCTCAATTCCGTCATGGCTTGCCTCACTGGAAAAGCTTGTCATTTTGTAAGTGCTGCTCTGAATCAGGCTCCTGCATTTGTGTCTCACCTGCCGCTTGTCAGAGATTTGGCTGGTGAAATAAAGGCATGGATGGATTGCCTGGTCGTCCGCTGTCAACGCCCTGCTCTGGCAGAATGTATGTTCTCGAAGTTCAAATATGGACTTGATTGATGACCACCTCAAATGACGTGGTCTTCTCTTTGGTCACAACAATTACCAGTTTCGATGCCACTGCATGGCTGCAGCATTGTGAACAACAATAATTTCACGGGCTCTGTGCCGATTACCGTGGACAAGCTGGTGGCGCTGCAAAAGTTGTGGGTTCCAAGTTGCTGGCTCTCACAGTTGGATGTGTTCTGTATTGTGACCAAATTGCTAAGTGTATACTAAGATTGTCTACCTCCTTGCCTATATCTGAAGTTGACTCATAATGACCTCCTGCAGTGTGATAGGAAACAATCAGATAACGGTCCTCTCGTCCTCCATTGGCAAGCTGGCAAATCTTACCGTCCTGTAAGGCTACATGCCTGGCCAAAGTTTGGAATCAAAGTGCAATTTTAAAAGCTCTTGTATGACCTTGCATTCTGATCCCCAGCAGTCGTGGATGATAAATCTCAATGTGTGATACATGTATGACTCAATGCCAAAATCTGCTCAAATCATATCATGTCCTGCTCAATCAGGGATGTCTCTGGAAACAAGCTGATTGGGCCATTCCTGTCGTACATCCTGAACTTGGCAAATCTCCAGCAACTGTAAGTAGCAAGGCCACCGCTTGATTGCAGCAAATGTAAGTTGCAACTTGTGCTTGGGCTTGGATATCACTTTGACTCTGTAATGACGAATTCTTAGGTTACATACAGCCAAATTGGGGGAATAGCAGCAAGCTTCTCGTGAGACCTGCAGAAGTAACACACTGAGCTTATGCACTAGATGATTTGCTTCAAGTTTGCATCAACAGGTTGATGTCTTCGAACAATTTCAAGGGGACTTTGCCATCCAACCTCGGCAGCAGCCTCAAGAATCTGAAATCGCTGTAGGTCTATCGGACGGCCACTACAAGTCCAGTGCACACTAGATATGTTGTTATAGGAGCTTTCGTGTTGTGCTTAAGGTCAGACCTTCAGTCTTACAAATTGGTCTTGACAGCTGCTACCCCAAAGTCACACCTCAAAGCACTGGCTCTGATATACTGGCTTTGGACTCTGCCGTAGTATCTTTCGTAGGAGCAATCTGGAGCTGTTGATATGACTAGCTTACTCTGAGGTTCTCTTGCAGATACCTTGACCACAACCTCTTCACTGGACCCTTCCCAACGAGCTTGACCAAATTGTTCAACGCAACAGGGCTGCGGAAGATGGACGTGTCGTTTAACTACCTCAATGGCACGCAGCCCAAGGTGACCGGAGGTGGGGTCTACTTCAACTTCTCCCTCAACTGTTTCTCGAACGCTGCCAACCAGCGCAGCGCTGCTGCTTGCGCTTACTTCTATGCCCACGGCGAACCACTGCCTCCATCGCCGCCGCCGCCTCCGCCGCCGCGTGAGTGTCATAGCATAGATACTGTCCATTAAGCGACTTTGTTGCTGATCAAAGACACATGAGTGTTCAGAGAGCTTTGGTGGCTGATTATTTCTCACCATTCGCTTTCGCTTTCGAAAAGCAGCAGTTATGCTGAGCCTCAAGTCTGATGAGCTCATCTTGAATGCACTCGACACAGCCCCTTGCACTACAATATACGATTGCTACCCCTGGGGTTACCAGCAGCCGTACTCGAACGACCCAGATTGTGCAACACTGGGTTGCTTGTGAGTGATGCCTTCCCATTCATCTGCACGGATCTTTGTCCAGAAGACGTGGTGCATCGGATTGTGTCAACCTACCTGTGCATAGAGGAAAGGCACAAAGTATCCCGTTGCAATTGCAGCTGGTGTTTGAGGAGGAAGACCCACATCATCAGTCACACTGTTGAAGCTTGTCCAAGTGCACACTCAGAAGAAAGTGTTAAGGTCGGTTGTAATGGTCTTGGTCCCTCATTACATCTCAAACCTGAGAATGGTCTGCTGGACGGACTGTGTGCTTGTTACACAGCAACGGAGTGTGCGGCTTCACTTATAACCCGCGGGAGATTTACTGCTACAATGCCGGAGCAGATCCTTATGGCAACGAGCCAGCCAAGCAGGGCTGCACGAGACCCGGCTGCAAAGAGTAAGAAGCCGCCTCCACCTCTTCCACTTGGTTAGACGAGCTGGCCTTACCGTTACTTCTGTAATTCATGCGTGGAGAGGCATGCTGAAAGCGGTCTGATATACTGACTTGCTGTAATTTTGATGTTTAAAGCAAGCATGACTACATTGAGACCATGATCAAGAAGCCTGCTAATGTTTGTGTTGTGAGCTTGCAGTGGCTTGTGCCAGTACCTGCCGGACAAGGACGGGACGCAGTGCCGCAGGCCCGACCCCAACGCTTGCCACAACAACACCTGCCTGTAAGTGGGCTACAGTTATAGCCTGCCATGACCCCGCCAGTCATGGCAGGGACCTCAAGTATGTCACTTAAGCACATATACTCAGAACTGCTGCCCATGAGAACAGAGGTACTGCGTCCCAAGTCCGCTCAAGGCTTGCTGACATTAAGTATGCACATCAGTGGCCTTTTGGGGCAAACCTGAGCACATCTTACTACCACCAGTGTGCCAATCGCAGCTTAAATCCCAGCCATGCAATCTACATTGGTCAATTACAGGTTGTTAACAGTGATGTAGTTCGCATTGGCCTTTCATATTGAAGCAATATGTAGGCTGCTGAAGAATAATGTATAATGTCCGCTGCTGGCATCATCTGCGCAGGGGCGGGGCCTGCGCGTCGAAGAATGCCGCTCCTGGCAGCGCCTGCACTGTGAATGCGAGCTCAGTAGATCCTACCTGGAACACGGCTTGCTATCAGGGCAGCTGCAGCAGGTGCACGATTTGACCTCTTCTCACCATGTACCTGTTGATGCTTCTCTTGTGTCATGGATACGAGCCACACCGTTGAAGTTGACAGTCGACAAGCCTTTCAGTCATTTATAAACTTATCTATCGAACCTGCAAGCTGGCCATTAGTCAGGTACGTATTTAGATGCTCTCCTGCCAGTATGGACTTTCAGTCTGGATTCTCATGATCAGCTGATGTGCACATGGCAATTTGCAGCACTGGAAACTGCACACAGTTCACATTCTCCAGCAGCAGCACTATCTGCCGGACTCGTGGCCTTAGATACCCGGCCTGCAAGACCAGCCACTGCAGGTGCAAGACGGAACTTTTTCAAAGATACAAACTTGAAGCACATAAAGATGGTGTGACCCGAATGCATCTTAGAGCTCCTCTTGGCGCGGTTCTGATCAGTGAAGGCCATAAAGACCAAATCAGTATTTAGGACAACAGGTAGAGCCACTCGTTCACAACCTAATGGTGGAGGACTGTCAAGCCTTAAAGTAGACGAGAAATTCTGACTCACAAATTTGAACCTAGGTGAGGCAGTGGAGTCGATGGCACCTGTAAAACAACCCTATACAACAGCCCCGATGGTACCATCTGCACAGCAGGCTCAAGTACCCGGGAGTGCCAACAGAATTTCTGCAAGTACGTCGCTTTGCACCATCAATGTCTTAGAAAACGATGTACATATTATTGTAAATAGCATGATCAGCTTGTCCATACCTCGCAAGTCTTTTGCAAACTCTGAGCCCTATCTCCATCCAAGCAAGCAGAGGAGGTTGGAAGCCGACCTCCCTCTGCCGACCTCCCTCATGTTGGTGACTGATGTCTCATGTGCTCATCTATACTGGACACCCAAGTCCTTTCTAGAACAGAATCATAAGAAATGACTCTCCTCTGGATTGTCCAGGAGCGGAGCTTGCACTGGCTTGATGAACAAGACTGACCACACACCATGCCAGACCATGGACACAGACTTTCCTCCCAACCTCCTTGGCCCAGACTACCCGTACAGCCATGAGGGGGTACAGGACGGCCAATATGACAACGAGTGTGTCAGCGGACTTGGATGCTATTAAGTGGAGTCCCGAGAGGCCACTGAAAGTATATGGCAATATATTTCACATTTGTGCAGCTGCATTGCAAGCTAACATTTACCTATGCTGCAAGAGCATGTAGTATTTCCTGTCATCTAGTGCCTGCGTTTGGTGATGACAGCTTTGTCTTTGCAGTTTCATGGACGTTCCTGACCCGTGTGGTCGTTACAATCTCGCAGCGGTGGAGCTACTATCCCAAGGGCACATTCTGCGGGACTCGGTATGAGTGTGGGATCATCCAGCTCTTCCAATGCTGCCCGGCCTGCGATGGCCAGGGCAGCTGCACTGTCGCTGGGAGCGACGGCCAGAGCTGCAAGATGTGCAATGGATACATTGGCTACTATGATTGCATCGACGACCACACATGCGACTACAATGGTTGCACTTGTTCTGGTGGCTCGTGCTTTTACAACGCCTAAAGCTCTTATTGCAGCAGCATGTCCATGCATTCATTGACTTGCGGCATGGGCTGTGCACAACCACCTCTTGTAATGAGCATCGAGCACATTCAGGCACCACTGCTTATAGGAAATACACGTGGCTGTTAACTTGCCACGCAGTGTAGATTACAGCTGGATTTTCTTGACATTACTGCCTTGAGCTGCAGAATTAGTTTGTACAAGACAGCAAGAGTCCTGCTTTCAACTGCGCCTCTATTTTGTGTTGATCAGGCTGCAGTACATCTTATTGCGTGGTCTTACAAGTCGACTTATAGACAGCACCGGTGACACAGAACAGGAATAAGAACCAGTGATAGGCATTATTCCCCCATATTTGCTCCCGGCAGGTTTCTGCACTTGATACATGTATTCCTCTGCTACACAAGATTGGCAATTTCGATCTGTACCGCTGGCAGTTTGTAATTGTAAGGTCCAGTTATCGAGGCTATCGGTTAATTGTAGTCATATGGTGAATCAGCGGGCCGGGTTGGGTGACCATCTGACTCAGCCTATTGGGCCGTGAGAGCCTCCCTGTAGAAGGGAAGGCCCAGGTACATCAATCTGATTCCGGGCGCGATCGCACTGCTCTGTGCGGCCCAGCTATGACCGCCACCCACTGAGGAAGAACACTAGCGTGTTCTTAGGAAAATGGGAGGCCAAAGTGGCCAAGTACAACGGCAAGCACATCTGATTGACGTACATTACCTACTGCAATTATGACCCGCTCAATGACCACGGGTGAGCACATAGAAGTCGCTACTTGATGCCTTTATACGGGATGGCATATTCCAAGCCCTACGTCCACCAACTACCATCAAGGCTGCGGCTCTATGTGCGGCCAGGCGGACCCTGTTCTAGTCCAGCCTCTGTGTGCGGCCAGGCAGAGCCTTGAGCTACTCTGGACTCTGTGTGCTATCAGATAAAAGTCTTGTGTATTACCACTGAGCGGATCTGCGTATGTACAGCCAAGACGAGGGCGGGCTGCTGGTCCATCGGAGAAGGGCAAACGTCCATTGGAGGACTCTGAGTGGAGAAGACCAAGGAGCTAAGACGGTCGGCCACAACAGACGAGCAAAATCTGGAGCAGCCAGAGCAGGATGATTTACATTGTCAACATGGGCGATAGAGTGCGATACTCATGTAAAGGCAGCACGCACGATATGCAGTGTGCTGATCTATCCACAGAATCAAACAGAGATCCGTATATGCTGGCCTTCAACGCGCTATGCACCGCTCGTTGCTCTACTAATTTGACAAAGTGAAGTTTGTGGCTTGCTACAAATGCTGGCTAGCCCAGACCAGCCTGCAGCTGGCCACTGGCCATATGAAGCCCCATGCCTTGCACGCCTCAGTATGCAGCTTTGGCCTAGTCCTGCATGTTCATGCAACAGCAAGTGTTTGACTGCCAGCTGTCTACGCCACTTAAGGGGCCAAAGTGCTTGGCAGCATGAAGGGCAACCTTGTCCTTCTGCCACATGCACGCCTGCGCCCATCGTGGCGCTCGTTTGCTGGCGCTTGTACGAGGCTGCCTCCACACCCGGTGCAACTCAGCTGCATCGTAGGCCAGTGATCAGCTGATTCATGCGTTTGCAGGCTGCCCATTCCCACTATCATATTTTGTCTTCAGCTATATTGCCCTGTGACGCGAGAGAGACGAGGGAAAGTTGCATATGGCCACAGTGTGCCCTTGCAGATGGCCACGAGATTAAGGTCCTTCGCGGATTTGGATACATCTACAGATTCCTCGAGCAAGAAAAGGGCAGTGCTCCAGTGTGCTCCAGTGAGGCCTTGATACAAGCAAGTACCTAAGCATGCACTCTGATGCACGGGCAGTGCGAGGGAAACGGGTGGGGAACGTTTTGGTGTGAACCACCTTGTGTGCCTCGCAGGAAAATGGCAGGTCAATCAGGAATCAATCTTCGTGCTTCTTGACGCCGTCTAGCCCTTCTACGCAGACGCGCATGACACACTTGTGGTGCAGGATGCAGTAACTTGTATTGGCTGCTTGTGAGGCCCTGCAATGTTGCGCAGTCCACAATGGGGCGATAGCTGTGTTGCAGTAAGCACATGTTAGCGCAGTACTAAATTCAATTCGTTACACGCCAGATTGGAAGCATGGCTACTATGTCCGCAGAGCTCATGAATGAAAGTGAGGCCAATTTAAGCCTTTACACTATTTCACGCAAAGGCTAGGGCAAAGACTGGGGCTGCAAGGAACAAAGTACGAATGAAAGAGACGACAAGGAGGGCCGCGGGAGATAGCGACAGAAGGTGACCCTCGTGGAGGCTCTCGTTGGACATTATGGCTTGTTTGAGAGCGGCCCACTGTCTGTATAAGTGCTTTGCCCCATCTAGGTGAGTGGCCTGCCGTTTGAGCGAGCGGGCTTTCAATCCCTTGCTTGCCCCCTGGGGCGAGACCAAGTGGGTATTCTATGGCCGCAGCGTCATACACCTCGGCTGAACGACGAAGTGCGTGCCTTGTAGGCCAAAGCCTTGTGCAGGTAGATGGCGACCCGGCAGGCCGCAGGGGAGGGGCGATTTGCCCTATATGCTTTGGGTCGCTGATCATTGCCCGAATACTGGACAATGTCAAGTCCTTCTGCCACCAGCTAAGGCTCGTCCAGCTTTCTGGTGTAAAGCATGAGCTTGAGCTCGCTGCAAACAGGCTGACACATGACGGTGCACGAACGACAGATGCAAGCCCATGTGGCCAGAAGCACATCCTCACGGCATGCATATCCTAGGAAAGGCAATCATCCGGTAAGGGTATGGGAACGAGGACCTATCCACTCAAAGATGTCGACTGCGGCTGGCAGGAGGTGATCACAGCTGGGGAAGTCGAAGTAATGCTGTAACTTTCTTTGCTTTGCAGTCACTGCGTGGCCAGCAATGTAGGTGTCGAGTCTGGACCTTTGGAAGGCTACAGCCACATTGACCGAGGCACGTGGTCCTTCGCCAGGTTGTATACCTACACTTTGTAGTGTGCGACGGTGATGACGTCCGCTGGGTGTCCATGGTTGGTGGGCATGTATTATTCCAAATTCACAATTGCGCGTCACGCATTAAGCCCGCCAGGACCTCCTGGCGGAGTTTGTGGATGCCCAACATTTCAGGGCAGTGGCGCTTCGCAACATGAGCGCGGCGAGGTCTCCACTACCCACGCGGAAAGCCGCGATGACACTGGCGGACTTTAATCAACAAGTGGGAGGGAGGTCGAGGACAATTGAGGAGCGCGCGGAAGGCCACAGGGCTGGTTATGAAGGCATTCGTTATGTCGTCTTTAGTGACCCATTCAGGAGCGCCAGGTGTGGCGAGGAAGGTGAGTCTTGCTTATCTCCTTGGAACGTTGTCAATCTCGACATTCTCCTCAACGTCTTGCGATGCTCGTCTTCGACGGCCTCCAAAAGCCTGTGCTTCATGTGGCGCTTGGGCAAGGGATGAAAAAGGGGGGACAAAAGGGAGTATGAAGCACTATGAAGCGACTACGCCGCAGCTGAATGTTATTTAAGCCCAGACTGGACACCAGGCCTGAGTAGGAAGGATGAATGGCAAGCTTGGCCAGCGAACACCTGTATGGGGTACTCACAATGAGGAGGTTCTCTGGAAAGACCGCGTGCGATCTTTCATTTCCCTGCATCGTCACCTAGCTTTTGCGTGCATGTGCGTGCTGACCGTACCTCACGCTTAGGCGGGCCGACTCCTCTCTGGCTGCTAGCGTGTCCCACTTGCTGCTGACTGGGACTTCCTGAGCGGCCAGCTTGAGGTCCCTTGCTTTCTAGCTAATTTCCAACTCCTAATCTTCACGGGCTGGCTTTCCGCAGCCATCGCCCTCTCTTGAGAGAGCTTCTACCTGGGCGAACCCCCACTCCACCTTCAGGCTCCTTGAAAATGGTGATAGTAGACAATCATAACCATTCTTGTGCCTTCAATATTTCTGATGTTGCCGCAACACTTTTGAGTGGTCATACCCCGTCTTTTGCGACGCATCACCGGGCTTATCGTGGCAATCGGCACTTCCCACACCGGCTGTCTGACTCTACGCCTCCTAGGTCCATCAGGTGGCATGGGCGGGGACATTGTATACGCGCCCCACTCTGCCCAGCTCTCACGGTGATCCCGTCCACTGCATTGACCAGCATCGGTCTATGCAGTGGATAATTTAGGATAGGCAGAGCCCGGCACAAATTGTGCTCGATGCCGAGCACTCCATCTTTCCAGGCCTCTAGTTTCCCTTTGGCCTTGGAGATGCAGGGCGCCTTCCGAAAGAAGAAAGGGCTCGCCCATTGAGGATAGGGGCTGGACAAGCCAGCCCAAAAAAGAATGAACAAAGAACGAGAAGTGGGCCAGAGGAAGCCAGAGGAAGCGCTAAGAAACCAAAGCACACAAAGAAAGAGCCGTGTGAGGACGCTCGGATCGCCAAGGCCAAGCGCGAAAGTGCGCGGCTAAGGAGGCTGTTAGTCCAGCCAGGTGTGCGGCTATGTCAAGAAGCCAAGGACAGCGAACAGGAAAGAACGGCGCGTATTACTAAATATCATGGACTTCGCAGGTGGGCAGGAAGCTTGATCGGGCACTCTCTCACGTTTATTCCCCACCAAAGAATCTGCCCGGCTCCAAGAACCGCACACCTCTTTTGCCGGTCCGGCTGTCGGCCCTTATAATGGCCTCAGTGACTAAAATGACGAACATTGCATTCTACCTCTTATGGCTTCAAGCAGAAGATTCCATATAATCGGCCTGTGTAGCACATGGGGGCGTTGCTTCGCTCTTACTGACGCCAGCGTCAGCACCATCTTAAGTCTTCGCCTCGGTCAGCGTCTTACTAAGACAGCCACCAACATTACGTTTTGGAACGCACGGGCAGGTCGATCGTATGTGGAGAGTTACTTGAGACCTGGCAGATTGCGCGGGAGAAGTGCTGGCGAAAACAATTGCGCCGCGACTCTAAGCCGCCACGACCCCTGGGGCCCCTGCCGGTCAAGTGCTTTCTCGAGTTTGAAATGTCCCCAACTCCTTTGCAGCGCTCGCAGGCCCTGGCCCTTAATAGCGTGTTGGGCGCGCGCCCTAAGTCAGGCCACCGGCTTCTGAGGCGGTGCTCTGGATCCCCCGGGACTTTCCATCTCCCCGCAGCGCACTTTAGCTCACGTCGTGCGTCCGCGTGCAGGCATTGCCCTGGCTGCCGCCCTCGGCTACTGGCAGGGACGGACGCGCTTGCTGATACTCGATTGATATTGGTATCGATAAGAACTGCTATCCGACTGCTAGTACTCCAAACTTGCGGCTGCTGTAAAAATACACCGAGCGACCACTTGTGATTCCTTGAAGTCCTGCGTTCTATCCGCTTTGCGACTCCTTTGGACCTTGTTAGTACTCCACTGGGCTGGCCCTTTGCAGGCCCCGCCCCCTTCGGAAGAGCAACTTCTTCAGATCTAGTCTGTCCGACTTGAGTGTGCTCACGTGTGGGTGCTTAAACCCGCCAAAAGCCCTGCTTTCGCAGTAGATGGTTAGCCCTTTCAGCCTGGGGTTTGCTATACGTAGTCCATGCTAACAATACTTGAGACTGAAACGGAGGCCAAGCTGAGCTACTGCACTGTCCCCGTGAAAGGCAAACCCATAAGCCAAAGCCCCAAGTCGTGAAATCTAAACTTTGCGGCTCTTTCCATCTCCCCGCAGAGACCTCCGGCCGCGATGCCCGCCATGTCCGCCGCCGTCGCAGCCGGCGGCGAGCGCGGGCGAGGCAGCATTCTGCAGATTCGGCGGAGGGTCTTCCAACGAGGCAGCGGCGAGCGCGGGCGAGGCAGCATTCGGAAGCTACGACGCAGAGCAACTCAACGAGGATCGCCCGAGGAAGATTCGAACTCTGGACGCGCCGTGCGCCACGTGGTGCCGCGCAGGGCCGCGTCCGCGGAGATTCCCAGCGCCTTCTCTCCTAGAGTTGGACGGCTCATCCTCTCTTCGAATCGGACTTTCTCCACTACAACTCGGGGTGGCCTTTCACAGCCGCAGCTCCTCTGGATCGCATTCCATCTCCAGACCTCCCGGCCAGCGCTGGAGCGGGAGCGGAGGCGGCGGAGGAGGCGAGGAGACTGGGCGCCGCCGTCCAGGAATCTCCCCAGCGGCGGAAGCCCCCGCCGAGTGCGGAGAGGGGCGCGGTGCGGCATTTTCGAAGTGGCACCAAAAGTTTCGCAAACCGGGGGCACGCGCGGCACCACGTGGCGCGCGCTGCGTCCCCAGACACCCCAGAATCTTCCCCGGGCGACCCTTCGCCGGGAGGCCCTGCCGGGAATCTCCCGAATGCTGCCTCGCCCGCGCTCGCCGCCGTCTGTGACGGCGCATCCGAGCGCCTTCCTCCTAGAGTTGAAGGGCCGGTTGTTCCCTTCGAGTCGGAACCTTTTCCATTACATGTTCGGGCTGGCCTTCCACAGCCGCCGGTACCTCTGAATCACATTTCATTTCCAAATCTGGGACCTGCGGCCAGCGCTGGAGTGGGAGCGGAGACGGCGGAGGAGGCGAGGAGACGGGCGCCGCCGCCTGGGCCTATTCCCAGCGGCGGCAGCTCCGCCGAGTGCGGGGAGGGCACGGTGTGGAATTTCCGCGCGGTACCAGGAATCTATGCGTACACGGCACGACGTGGCGCGCGCTGCGTCCAGAGTCTCCAGAATCTTCTCTCGGCGACGCCTCGCTGGGAGGTCCTGCAGAGAATCTCCCGAATGCCGCCTCGCCCGCGCTCGCCGCCGTCTGCGGCGGCGGCGGACCTGGCTGGCACCGCGGCCCAGGGCCCGGGGCGGGGATCCTAGGCCTAGATGAGGGGCGCCGGGGATGCCCTGCAGGGGCCGCTCCGGCGGCCCCAAGCCGCCGTAGTAAGGAAGAGGAAAATATAAGCGGGCTTGGCTGATCGAACCTCTCTTACACCCTTCGCTGCCGCGCCTCCTACCTCCGCCGCCCGCCATGGCCGCCCTCCTCGCCGCCGTGCTGGTCCTCGCCCTCGCCGCCTCCGTCGCCGCCAATTCCCCTTGCACGCCCAACACCACCTTCGTCTTCGGCGGCGCCACGTCCGTCCAGCAGCTGGAGAACCAAGTCGTTGCCTCCTACTCCTCGGCCATCGGCTGCTACGCTTCCGTCGGGTGCGTCGTCACCCGCCATGCCACCCCAACTGCGCAGCTCACATTTGTGGCGCAGAGTCCTGCTCCGCTTTTCGTGCAGTGACGCGAAATGCTATCTGTCCCCCACTGATGCTTGCCACGGCCGCGGCCCACTCTCCTGCGCCGCAGTAGAGCCAGGAAGTGATCGGCCTTTTGGCCACTTCACCTAACACTGCGCTCCGCTCCTGGCCTTGCAGCTCTGGCGCCGGTTACAACGGCTTCAAGGCCCGCACGTACCTGGTTGCTGCGTCTGATGCTGCCATGACAACGGCCCAGGAGAGCAGCCTCGGCTACGTCAAGTACACCGTGCCCCAGGGCCTTCAGTCCTACTCCCTGCTCTTCAACGGCGCCACAGACCTGACTCTGTCTTGCCAGAACCTTGCCGACCTGTACTCCGGCTTCTCCACTTCCATCGGTGGCGGTGCCATCACCATCCCGGTTGGACGCTCCGATTCCTCCGGCACAACCTTCGTCTTCTCGTCCTACCTCAACCTCTGCACTGCCGGGGGTATCCGCCCTTGGCCCGCCACCAAAGTTGGCGAGGTTGTAGCCTGGGGCTCACCCAACCTGGTGACTCAGATGGGCTCTCAAAACCTTGCCGCGTACGTGTTCTCCCACCCTGGTGCCGTTGGCTACCTGGGGACTCCTGTGGCCATCACCTTCGTCACTGGCAACATCCGCATCGCGCTGACCAACAATAAGGCTGGTCAGAACTACAAGGGCAGCTCCTGCTCCGTGACTGGCGCCATCCCAGTCTCCCTGCCCGCGGCTGACGCGACATGGTCTGGCGTCAACACCATCTTCCAGCCTGGCTCCGGTGTATGCCCTATGGTTTCCTTCGTCTACATCTGGGTGCCCAAAGTATACGTCGCCCCTCCGACACCGCCTACCTGTGTCATCTGCTCCGCTGCTCAACTCAAGGCCTTCATGAACTTCATGTTCTCGACAGCTGGCCAAAACCTGCTCCCACCTCTCAACTTCGTAGCTTGTCCCAGTGGCCTGCTTACTCAGAATACGGCCGCTGTTGGCATGATCTCGTAGAAATCTGGCAGTAGCAGGCACAGCAATATAAGTTTTACAATTTTGACCGAAATGGATAAACTCATACTCGATGATGAAATGCTGGTGCACAGATACTTGATAGTGCTCTAGACATTGTATGAAAAGTTTGGATTTTCCGGTTTTCTGTCTGCATGATGTGAATCAAAGCTCAATGAGTGTTGAATCGATCCTGAAAATACCGGCGATGTGAACAATGATCTTGAATTGTAAACCCTACACTCGATAGTAATGAATAACTTTAAACTCCTAACTATAATCTACATGGATTTGGACAAATTAAATATATTGTGATTATTGTTGAGTACTGATTAAAATGCAAAAACTTACTCAAAATGTTTAGTCATTGAAACGGAATGTTAAAATACCTTGATGTAAAAAACTATATTGACATGATTTAGAAAACTTATGAATGCACACAGTGTGTTCCAATAATGTATTCCAAATTGTTCACAGTCAGTCGTGAAGAGTATAAAACGCGACAAACTCAGAAACATACACCCCACGTTCGTTTCAATCCAAATCATGCCACATAACTTAAATCATTACAACATCCAATCAGTCGTGAAGAATGTAGAAAATGCGACATCCAGAAGAAAATCTCACACTTGTGTAGTGCATCTTCGGCACTTCTTCCTTTGGCTTTGCACATTGTCCTTCTTTTTGAACTGGCTTTGCCAGCCCCTCTTCTCTATGGGCGAGTTCTTCCTTCTTTCTTCTTTGTTCCAGTCAAATGTAAGCCAGATGTGAAAAGAGGGAAAGAAATGCGAATGACACCTTCAGAAAAATGTAACATGATTTAGCAAAATTGTAGATAGAATCATATGAATCATCATATGCAAAGGAAAGCAGCATGCAAGATTATGTGATGAACATTCATATAAAGGATTGGCTAGATCCACATGGATTCTTCGAAACTATCTGCAATCAAGACTGACAAATGAATAGTAAATTCTTCCGAACCTCCTCCAGCGTGATAGTGTACAATAATCTCGTTGATGATGTAGACAAAAGTGTCTGTCAGTGTAATCTGAAAGCCCATACATCCACTTCGCCCAACAATTGCACACCTCAAAAATTGGTATTATTTTACACTATAATATGTAGTGACTCGACCCCTGCAGACAGGCAATGAGGCGGTCAAGTCCTTATTGGATTCGGACGCAGGGGTTTAGGAGCAAACCCCTACACCGTGAAGCACCTCGCGCCTCAGCGCGCAGCGGAAGTCTCGCCCTGTGATGCCGCCGTCAGGCGGCGTCTCCACCTCCCGGGCACCAGCCCGCAGCTAGCCCACTGTCGTGCTATATCCTGTCGACTGCCTATTTGTGTCGATCTGACTAGGACAGCTGACTGGGCTTCACACGTGGCCTCCTAGGCTGACTCATCCAACTTTGTGTGTGATTCACGCTAAGGATGGAGAACCACTTTTCTCCCTGTGTGGCTCCTAGGCTGGGTCATACACTTTGTGTGTGATTCACGCTAAGAATGGAGGACCACCCATCTCTGACTCTCTCTCTCTGCAACACCAACGACATCGACCGCTCATCAATGCGGACGTCAACAACAACATCGACCGCTCATCAAATGTGGACGACAACAACAACGGAGCGACTACAAGGGCCCAGGCCCACACGCGATGCCGACCGTCAGAGGACCGTTCGAGGCGCAACGAGGGAAGCCCATTTGAAGGTACCTCAACCACCCACAAGACCGTGAAGGTGGGCGCTACAGAAGCGGTGGCGGGGCGATCGTGGAACGGACGGCTGAAGATGACCATCCTACGGTCGAGCCAGCCATTGCAACGGGTGACGGTCCACGACAACCGGCCATCCAGCTAACCAACCAGCGTAGCCAACGGCCGAGCCGGGCCTATCAGGCAGCGCTAGGATCTTTGCCGCGCCCGGCCCAAGTCGGGGCGAGCAGCCCTTGCAAAGCAGTCCGCTTTGCAGATTT
>WELB01000458.1:0-20977 GCA_009602725.1 Spirogloea muscicola
CCCCTCTCTCTCTCTCTTCCATGTTCTTCCCTTCTCCCTCTCTCCCCTCTCCCTCTCTCTCTCTGGCTCTCTTCGGCTCCCTCCCTCCCCCCTTCTGCGTTTTCTGCTGTTGTTTCTCTGTCCTCCTACCACCCTTCCTTGCCAAGTTCCTCGTCATGCTTCTTTCAATCTAGTCGTTCAAGTTCATTCCTTGGCTCGGTTTCGTTTTCAGACTCCAATCCCTCACAATCTCTCCGCCACTACCTCTGCCACCCCGTCTCTTCTAAGACGGCTTTCTTGTTCATTGCTGTGCAGCCTGTCTCTTCTATAATGGCCATTATACTTGCCAAAACCTGGGGTTGGATCGTGATCCAATCTACACGTGTATGGGTGGAAACTGCAAGTACTGCTCATAATCCACAATCCCCACAACCTGCATACTCTGTTGCCAGCACACTGCTTGCAATGCACAGGGCCTCAAGAAGAGCTTCAGCAGTACAATGTCCATGTGTCCTGCTTGAACTAGGTGACAGACACAGGATTTGTTGAGGTTCACGATGTCATTTCACAAGCCCATGTGGGTAGGGCGATTGCAGTGTCACTCACACTCTTCATTATGCATCACCTGCAGCCGTTATGGATATTGTGAAGTAATCACTTTCCCAGACTCCACCTCCCAGTCTTGCTACATTGCCGGCTACTCCTCGCAGTGCACCACCCTTGTGTGCAGGTAACATCCAGAAGTAGTGAGGGTGTAAGAGTAACACCTATATGTTGTCTGCTCGACATTGCACAGCTTCGTCTTACGAGTCGCAAAGCTTGCCTGGAAAACCTTGCTCCTGCTGTTGCATGTGCATGGAACCCCGCCATGAGCAGCTACATGAGGAATGCACCGTCTTAAGGCATCAATACCATCCTGCTGCGTGTGAAGCAGTTCTTGTCTGAGTTTGTCAGTTGCTCATAGCCAGACAGCCATTTGGGCTCCTGGTCTTCTGTCTGCCGCTTCTGGACATGCTGCATCATGATCGGGCAAGTTTCCACTGCCTGCAGGAGTGGACAATGTGCGGTATCGGCATTCGACGAGTCCTGGATCCCGTGCAGGCCATCGGACTGTTCTCTTACAAACAACACCTGCTGCTCTACCTGTGACGGTCAAGGCCAATGCCCATCAGGCAACGGTTTTTGTTGATCCTAAAAGATTAATCTGGACCAGCTGAGGGGAGGTCACGACAGGCCAAAATTTAAGAACAAGCACTCATCAGTTGCCTGCCTATCTGCAAGTAGGTCAGCCACCTACTGGTTGGAGGTGCACGTGGAAGAAAGGCAGGTGTGTGAGCTTCCCAGCTTCAGAAACCACGGATCATTCATACATTGTGCTTACTGTAGGAAAGAGGTGCTCAGTGAGAGAATATGGAATATGATTGCATTACCGCTTGGCTTCAGATCATCGCGTGTAGACAATCAGACTGCAGCAAACCACGCTGAGGTTATCATATACATGGCGCTTTTGGAATGCGTACTTCTTTGCGGGTCGCAGCTCGTAGTGACCCTCTGCAGCTGTCGTAAGTCCATTCGGCAACAGAGTTCTAAGTCTTTGCTGAAGAAGTCGTCGGAGATATGGTCTGATAGAGATTATCAGGAACTACGTAAACCTGAGCATAGTACACGCTGGTCCTTTGAAGCAAGACGCTGTGCAATGAGTTGAAGGATCTTGTGGCCTCCCTTCCTCTATATCTCGCCCTTGTCACTCACTCACTCAGTACCATATCCAAAGGCACTCTCAGCACCCGCCTGCATCAAAGAAGAAAAGAAGGGCATGCCAAACGCTTTACCTTCGTTGTAAAGAATTTAAAACCTGTACACACACTTGGGGGTTGAAACGTCCTGGGTGGGTTCTGTCGTTGGGGGTTTCAGAAACGAACCCCCTACAGAGAAGTACCACGTATACTATGCACCGGACGCCTTCCCCTGAGACGCTGCTGGCAGACGTTGATTTCGATTCTCGGGCACTAGGCAGCAGTTGTCCACCCAGAGGACAAGGTCCAGAAAAATAGACTCTTTCGGTAGAGGGCGATGGCTGTGAGTGGCCAGCTGGCCACTCACAGCCCGAAAAGCGAATGAGGATGGGCCAGGAATGGGCTGAAACACACAGCGACTCAAGTGGCCACTAGGCAATCAGAGGAGTAACCACAGACTGCTTACAGAGAGCCTTGTACATTCCTTTGGGCTAGCCTCTCACAGCCATTGCAAAAGCCCCGTGACCGTCGATGGCCAGTGGAGCGAAGTAGTCCCTTTCCAAATGTCCGCATACTTGGCCTCCTTGCTACGGGGGGGGCGTTCGCTGCCCAGCCTTTGGAGCTGAGAGCCCCACGACTCGAAGGAGCCAGTCGTGCCATACAGTGTCGATTGCTAGGGGATGTCGATAGGGCAGATATGAAGGAATTCAGGTGATACGTCAGAGTCCACGTCGTTGGCAACGTCCGCATTATGAAACAAATCGAAAAAGCGAGAAATTAAGGCACATGGAAAAATAGATATTAGCACGATAGAATGATCTGAAGAACTGGGGCTTGTGATGGATGGGTTGCTCATTAACCCCCCCCAACTTTGAGTCCTGACCAGGCCGAAGAGTTGGGTCAGCATGTGACGACTCGCCCCTATAGACAGGCAATTAGGCGGTCAAGTCCTTATTGGGTTCGGACGTAGGGGTTTAGGAGCAAACCTCTACACCGCGGAACACCTTGCGCCTCAGCGCACAGCGGAAGTCTCTCGCCCAGTGGCGCCGCCGTCAGGCGGCGTCTCCACCTCTTGGGCACCCGCCCGCAGCTAGCCTCCCAAGGGGCCGGCCACGGACGTCTTACAGCGAGCCGGCAGCGTCCTGACGGCGCGGGCTGCAGCAGCAGGCGCAGCAGCAGGGCTGCGCCGCTCTCGGGCTTCACGGATCCGAACTGGTGCTCAGCTCTCAGCCCCCAGACTCCTAGTGCTCCCCGGTGCCGCCCCCCCTCAGGGGCGCATGGGGTCCCTCCATGGCCCACCCCGCAGGGCGGGCCGGCATGCGGGCCCGTCCCGAGGGACAGGGCCTGCCGAGGGGAAGGCCCCGCTGTCGGGACCAACGTCGAGGCGCCGGGGTGGACACCGCGCCACCGTGGCCCCGTGCGCCGGGCGCCAGGGTGGACGCCGTGCCACCGCGGCCCCGTGCGCCGGGCGCCAGGGTGGACGCCGTGCCACCGCGGCTGTTGGCCTTAGGCAAGAAATCGCTAAGGATAGAAGTCTTGGCTAACTTCGAGTTAGCTAAACTAGCTCTAGGCGGTGACAACCGCAGAGTAGTTTCCTCCGGCGGTGATAGCCGCGGAGAGGCTTCTGATTCACCCTCTCTCCAGAATCAGATAGCGGTGGGTGATTCCGCGAAGGCGGTAACCACCTGCATCACCTGCTTGGTGGGGCGGCGACTAACCGCGTTCACCGCCACAAGCAGCTCTGTCAGACACTTGGGGCGGCGGCCTCCCGGGTTGCCCGAGAGGCCATATAACCAAGCTCACAGCGCAGAACCCCTGCGCGGGCTCTCATTTCTGAATACTGGCCCAAGCCCTGCCTCTCTGCCCGCTCAACGCTCCATCTCCCCTCACCTCACAGGGGCTTCTGCCCAGCCGCTGGCACGCCGTTTCGACCGTCGATAATCTTCCGCTGCCGACGGTTGCCCGCAATGGCCGCCGTCAACCATTCTGGCCATTTTGGCCTTCAGCGGCCCCGTGCGCCGGGCGCCAGGGTGGACACCATGCCACCACGGCCCCGTGCGACCACCTGGCCAGGCGAGGTCGGTCGGGGTGGGGCGCCAGGGTGGCTACCGCGCCACCTAGGCCCCCCGTGCGGGACCACCTGGCCAGGCCAGGTCGGCCACGTGCCAATTAGGTCATCGTAACCACCTCGGTTAACGCTCACAGTAAGTGGGAACGTTACATAGTCCCTTTCCGAGTGTCCGCATACTTGGCCTCCTTGCTACGGGGGGCGCGTTCGCTGCCCAGCCTTTGGAGAGCCCCAAGACTCCAAGGAGCCAGTCGTGCCATACAGTGTCGATTGCTAGGGGATGTCGATAGGGCAGATATGGAAGGAATTCAGGTGATACGTCAGAGTCCACGTCGTTGGCAACGTCCGCATTATAAAACAAATCGAAAAAGCGAGAAATTAAGGCACATGGAAGAATAGATATAAGCACGATAGAATGATCTGAAGAACTGGAGCTTGTGATGGATGGGTTGCTCATTACCCCCCCCCAACTTTGAGTCCTGACCAGGCCGAAGAGTTGGGTCAGCATCCATACAAGCATTGCAGAACCAATCATGGGAGGGTATGCTTGTGAGGGGTGGCGTAAGACAATGAAGATGCCACCCTTTGTTGCAAGCAGAACACAACAGCATTGTTGCTGATTGGTCTTCCCGATGGCAGATTTTACAGGATAAATGTGCTGAGATCCATCGTCTAGTAGGACCGATGGTGGGGTCAAGATTAGTAAGGCGACAGGGTGTAATATTCTCAATGTGGTCTGAAATTTCCCTGCCACACGACCCTTGTAAGCGAACGACGCCTGCATTGTTCTTGCCAACAGCCTTATACATGAAAGGACCTGTAGAGGCATCCAGTGCATCTTGAGGTTGCACCTTGAGATACACGTTATCGTTGACAGAGATTGTCGAACGTTTGGGTTGATATCGTCCACTCCGAATAGTAGCATAGCGCTGCATGTCGCGATGCTGAGCGATAGGCAAATTATCCATCGCAATAGGCATATATGACGTTTGAATAAGTTGCCACGGTCGGTACAAACTTTGAGCCACATGTGTGGATCATCGAGATTGACTACTTCTGTAATATCAGCACTAAGACTGATCGGAGTCACTGGATGACATCCACAGAGAAGGAAATACGGACTATCAGCCAATAGAGAAGTCTGTTTGGACATCCGGTAATCCATTATCAGCCATGGTAGGAATTTGTCCCACCTCTCCGAACCTTTGCAAAGAGCATACGTGGTGAGGCCACGTTTTATCGTTTGGACCATGCGTTCGGCTAAGCCATCAGCTTGGGGAAGGTCCCTTGATGTAAGCCGATAATGAACAAAAGTCTGGTCCAAGGGACGCTGGAAGTCACCTTGAAAGTGAGATCCCTGATCAGTGAGCACTTCGGCACAAGCGCCGAATCGTGACAACACCTCTTCCATGAATGCTTCTTTGACATGTATGCTGAATCTGTTAGGAATGATGACCACTTCCACCCATTTAAAGAAGTGCTCAATCATGACGAGGACATAAGGTCTATCATTTCGCTCCTTGAGAGGACCAGCCAAGTCTACACCACCGATAGAATAGTCCTTGTATGGGCAATGGGTGAGGTTGAGGTGACTTCAACGAGGATGTGTTGCGACTTCTGTCACATTCCTCGCGATTACAAAGGACATGTTTAACCAAATCCGTGAGAACAGACCACCAGTATTTGGTGACTAACAGACTGATGGTTTTCTTACTCCCGTAGTGTCCGAGTGATGTATGGACATCGTGCATTAATTGGTGTCGCACCGCTGGAGGTGGAACAATATGATTTTTCTATTCAACATCAGGTCTGATAAACTGTGTACCCTTCCATACATAAGGACGGGCTCGGTGTTTGATCCGATTCTTCTGCATGGTGGTGGAGCCACCAGGATGTGTGCCAGTCTATAGGTATTGAAGAAGTGGTGCATCCAACCAGACGTCTTTAGACAAGAAGTCATCAATAGACACTTCAAGAGTGCCTACTGAATGATCATCATGTGCAGATGTTGTAAGAGCATGAGCCAATCGACAGCGGAAGATGGGGTCATGACATATGATCATGTGAGCAAATTGATCGGAAGTAGCATCGGAAGTTGGGTTTCGACTGAGAGCATCAGCATCCATATTCTGAAGACCAGGACGATGAAACATCTTGAAAACATACTCTTGCAGTTGAAGAGCCCAGCGTGCTAGCTTTCCTGTAAGTTTATCAGTTGTCAACAGCCATTGCAAAGGCTGATGATCGGTAATCAATTGAAACGAGCGTCCATGTAGGTACGATCGAAAATGTGTGATGGCCCACATGGCAGCCAAGCATTCCCCATGATATGCAGAACAATTTTGCAATAACATATTGATGGTTGTCCTCATCACGCTGAGTCGAAACAGCCCCCATCCCCACTTTGCTCCAATCTGTACGTAAATAGAAGACTTTCGTATAATCGGGATGTCGCAGAACCGGAGCTTGAGTGCGAGACTGGTTGAGCTGATTACACGCTTGGTGACGAGAAGTAGTCCACTGCATGTTGCATCTTTCTTGAGTAAATCATTAAGGGGCCTGCTATGGAACTGATATCTTTGATAAATCGTCGTAATAGCTAACCAATCCAAGGAAAGACCTCAATGATTAAAATAGTTGGCGTATACTGCCAGTAGGCAAAGGACAGTGCACAAATATGCCAACAGACGACACGATAGAGTATTACGTCCATAAGCGTCAGCTACCTTGAATATAGACTGTATGACTCACCAAGTCCACGTACTGCAGTCAGCTGCTGCTTCGTTCTGCACCTCATGATCCGTATCAAACAGATTGATCAAGGCTCGTTGTGCGGCTGCATGAGATGACTCCGCACCTTCACTGCTTCTTGTCTGAATTGTGATTTACCTTTTGGGCCCCACTTCACTGACTTATCCCCGATCTGTACGTCGTTCACGTGCTCTGGATGTGTCCTCTGTAGCAGTAATGCGTCGTTGGGGAAGCTTGCCTGCAGAGTGGAATCTGGGCTTCTTTGGCACATACTTTGCATAGGATACAAGTGGCCCGTAGATTGCCAGCGAGGCCCCACAGGCATGTGAGGCTGGATGTAGCAAGTAAGCCTTGACTGCAGAGACATAAATACGAAGCAACAGCAGTGACAATAAGTCAAGCACAACAGGCTCTGATCACAGTGCTGCTACTCCTAGCATTCCTGACCGAGAAGTGTCCCTGATTTTCACAATCGTATACAAACCCCCAGTGACAGAGTCATATAGAATCGTATGCACATGCGCAGAAATAGTCGATATGAAGAACGATAACCCAAGGCTCAAGGATATCTTAGAGGCAAATAGATGGAAAGAAGAAAAAGAAAGTACACAGTTAGGCACTGAAAGCAAGTGCTGGGCTTTTATACTTGCATGTAAGTTGATCGCATTGACCCTTGTCGAACCACAACGAATCAAGTAAGATGACAATAAGAATAGAAACAAAATGAACAGAAATAGACGGGAGTGGTGGTTGAGTAGCATCTCATTGGCAGTCGATCGGCTCATCAGGGGCTCCTGTCTGATGTGCTGCACAGCGTGAAAGAGTCAGTGCCGCGCGCGTTGTGAGCGAAGCGCCGCCAAACAAACTTTGCGTGTATTTGAATTAAATGAAGGCCAAAATGGCCAAGTACGAAGGCAGCACATCTGATGACGTACATCACCCACTACAGATTGACCCGCTCAGTAATCACGGGCCAATACATGAAGGTCGCCAATCGATGCCTGAATACCAGTTGGCAGATTCCAAGCCCTTCTGCCACCAACTAGAGCTCGCCCAGCTCTCTGGTGCAAAGCATGAGCACGCTGCAAACAGGCCGACACTCGACATCGCAAGAACGATTGTCTTTCTTGCAGCTGGCAAGCCCATCTCAGCCGGAAGCACATCTGCACGTCGTGCATAGCCTGAATTGGCAATATTCTGAAGGAGAGTGTGCAATCGAGGACCTAAACAGCCAACGATATCGGCTGCAGCTGGCAGGAGCTGATCTTGGTGGGGTAGTCGAAGTAATGCTGCAGCTTTCTGTGTTCTGCACTGCCCACTGCGTGGCCAGCAATGTACGTCGCTGCTGGACCTCTCTATAATCCGTAACAACAATATCAACCAAGGCCCGAACGGGGGGGTTTCATCAGGGGCGAGGCGAGGGCAGGGGCTCGACAGGCCGCACTCCTACCAAGATGCTTCGAGGGCGGGTCGGCGGCATGTTGGCGGAGGCCCTCCGCTGCCTGGGACGCCAAGACGAGAAATAGAAGAAGTAGAAGGGCTCGCCCATTGAGGATAGGGGCTGGAAAAGCCAGCCCAAAAGAGAATGAACGAAGTAAGAGAAGGGGGGCCAGAGGAAGCGCTAAGAAAACAAAGCACACAAAGAAAGAAAGCAGCTGCAAATCACTCAGTAACCCCTGCTAAGCAGCCGCAAATCAGAGAGGCTAGGGTCCTGAAAGTGGGTCCTAGACGAGAAATAGCTCTCCCAATGTCTGGCGGAGGCCCTCCGCTACCCCCTAGGCCGGGATCCAGACAAGAAAGAAGCAAGCTCTTCCAGCCCCTCTTCTCTATGGGCGAGCCCTTTCTTCTTCCAATGTAAGGCAATGGCTGTAAGACGAAGAAAGAGTCCTCCAGAGGAAATGACGCTTCCAGTAGAGGGCGATGGCTGTGTGAGGCCAGCCCAAAGGAAAGAGTCAGTGGCGCGTGGATTGAATCGAAGTAGCGGCGAACGGGGGAAGAAGTGGTACTCCACGTGGTACTCCACGTACTCCACAAAGAAGTGGCACTCCCAATGGGGGCAAGGGCTGCGAAAAGCCAGCCCAAAAAGAATTCACAAAGGTTCAGAGGGGCCTAAGAGCGGTGAGCAGCTACAAAGAAAGAGCTCGCCCATTGAGGATAGGGGCTGGAACAGCCAGCCCAATAAAGAATGGACAAAGTACGAGAAGGGAGCCAGGGGAAGCGCTAAGAAAAACAAGCACAAGACAAAACAAAGCAGCTACGAATGACTCAGTAATTCCTGCTGAGCAAGCCGCAGATCGGAGATGCTAGGGTCCTGGAAGTGGGTCCCCTGGACAGAGCCAGAGGCAGCAGCTAGGGCTCTTCCGGCACAAAGGGGCCTGAGGATGCTAAGTGGAGAAGTGGAACGGGGGAGGTGTTCACCGGGGGCGCGGCAAGGTGTGGGGCTCGACAGGCCGCCTTAACGGCAACCTTACCGAGAAGCTTCGAGGGCGGGCCGGTGGCACGTCTGGCGGAATTTCTCCGCTGCCCCCTGGGCCCGTGGCGCCCAAGACGACAAATAAGTATGAAATCGCTCTTCTAATGTAAGGCATCGGCTGTCAGAGGCCAGCCCAGAACCACCTTCGTGCCGGCAGAGCCCTCGCTGCTGCCTCTGGCTCTGGCCAGGGGACCCACTTCCAGGAGCCCAGCATCTCTGATCTGCGGCTGCTTAGCAGGGGTTACTGAGTGTCTCGTAGCAGCTTTGTTTCTGTTACTTAGCGCTTCCCCTGGCCCCCTTCTCGTACTCTGTTCATTCTTTTTCGGGCTGGTTATTCCAGCCCCTATTCTCAATGGGCGAGCACTTTCTTCTCCAGAAAGAGAGAATTGCTCTCAGAGAGAAGAAAAGCGCGGCCGAATTGACTCTTAGAGAGAAGAAAAGCTTCGTGTATTTGAAACAATCGAAGGCCAGTATGGCCAAGTACAAAGGTAAGCACATCTTATGACGTAGCAGCTAGCATCTAGCAGCTACTGGAGCTGCTAGTGGAGTGAGGCAGCAGCTGTGCCTGGAGGAATGGAGGGGTTGGGGGGGGAGTCCTTCCTCGGCATCTCATTCTTCGGCTTTGGACATTGTCCATTCATTTTGGGCTGGCTTTGCCAGCCCCTCTTTCTCTATGGGCGAGCCTTCTTCTTTCTTTATGGGCGAGCCTTCTTCCGGCTAGACCCTGAGGCAGCAGCCATAGCCATAGCGCGGCCGGCACGCGTGTGGACTGCGTGAGCCAGAGCCAGAAATTCTTCTTTTCTGGGCTCGCTTTTCCAGCCCCTCTCCTCAATGGGCGAGCGCTTCTTCTCTTCTCGAAATGGAGGGATGAACGAGGAGAGAGCACCCATGTGACAGCCCCGTGGCTTTCCCAAGACCCCCGATAGGCTCATAGAGGCTCCTGAGCCCTGGGCGTCTTTCTCGCCTCTGTAGTCTGCACAGCCGCTCTGATCATATATCAGGCCCCTTCGAGGATGTTTTATACTTTCTCCCGGGCTGGCCGATCACAGCCATCGCCCATTACTGGAAGAATCTTCCTTCCCGCGGGAGAGCTCCGCAGAGCCCCTGGCGGGCCCAAAGCGCCACCCACGTCCGGAGCTGGCCCGACATAAGGCCGCTTTCGCAGCTCAGGCTCTCCATCACTCAACACAACTCCGCTCGCCTCAGGCCGGCCGCCGAGCGACCGAGACAGAGCTGCGCCCTTCCGTACCCCTGCCCTCGCTTGGGCCAGCGCTGAGGCTGCAGCGAGCACGAGAGGACTTCCTTTCCCACAAGTGACTACTGTGATGTTGTGAGCCATCAACTTATGAGGTGAGGATTACCTGAGAATAGTTGCCTAGGACCTTGTGTAAGTCTATCCTCACAGCTCTGATAACCTTGGAGCTCTAAGTCATGGGCCGCCCTGGGAGCAGTCATTGTATCAGCAACACTCGTTTGCCCCTAGAAAGACCAAAAAGGAAAGGTGCACTTTGAGGCAAGACATGTCAATGCACGCCTGCCCTCCTCCTCTGTGTCAACTGTCAACATTGTGATACACACACTGCACAATCAGTCTGATCATGTGGAAGTACTTGATTCAGCTATGAGTATCACTCTCATTTTGTGGACTAACTCCACCTTGGTCGTCTCCACCTCTGCATCACTTGGGCTTGTTTCGACGTGTGGTAAAGAAATTTGGCGACAAGCGAGCATGCGGGAGTCTGCTTAGTTTGCAAAGTACTGGAATCCCGTCAACCAGGCTTCGAGGGGGAGCGAGTACCAGGCATTCGGCTTGTATACACTGATGCTGAGATGATCCAACACCTGGCTGAGAGGACTGACTTGCCAAGCATTCACCAAACAGCATGGTTCTTGCAGCTCTTGCTACTCATCCCGTTCAAGAATGTCTACGAGCGGCCCCCTTGGCAGCTGCCAGGTCTTAGCACCACATGCTACAACCACTATTGGTGCTAATTGCATGGCTCAGACTCGATAGCATGGGCATTGCTACTCCTGTCACAATAGTTACTTGTGCCTCGCCATTCAGCGGTTGCACTACTCATGCTCTGCTTCTTTTGTGCCTTTCTTACAAATACGTCCTCAGCTTGTACCATTGATTGTCGTGTGCCAATAGCCAGTGTGCTTGTGTGTGGCACATCATCCTGTCCTCCTCATGCAAAGCCATCTGGCTTGGAACGCGCAGCCGAAGATTGTCGGGGAGATCATGACTTCATCTACCTGAGTCCGTCTCCAATTGCAAAGTGGGGCATGAAGAGCGAGCGAGCGAGCGAGTCAGATCGTTCCGCAGGACGTGGCCGCTGGAAGAACGCGGGAGGTACAGCGGTTGTGGTGGAGTCTGCTGGAGCGACAGGCACAAGGAGAACCTACTATTACTTGTCGGAAGGGAATTCCCAGACTGATCAGCCAGTGCATGCATGGAAGAGTGACTGGATGAGGCAAAAATGGACAATGTACGAGTTTGAGTTGATGAGGAAGAAGTCAGCACCAAATGGAGTATGTCCCTTTCCTCTGATGCTCGATCCGGTTGGTGTGACATGGGTCCGATCGACTTACATATAAGCATAGAAGCCCATTCCTTGCTTTCAGTGAGTAACTATTTAAGTTCTCTCCCTTCTTTCTTTCTACTTTAAGTCCAAGCTGTCCTTGAGCCACTGATATGTCCTTTTCCACATCGAGCCTTCTTGTTCGTGTTTGTGTGGTTCTATATGCTTCTAACTACTGCGGGTCTTGTATACAATTGCGAATCAGAGACGCTCTTCTCGGTCAGGAATGGTAGGGTAGCAGCATCGTGATCAAAGCCTGTTGTGCTCGACTTACTGTCACTGCTGTTGCTACAGATTCATGTCTTCATAGTCAAGGCTTACTTGCTACATCCAGCCTCTAATTCCTGGTGGGCCTTGCTGGCGATCTACAGGCGACTTATATCCTGTGCAAAATATGCGCAAAGGTAGCCCATCCGCCAATGCTGCAGGCAAGCTTCCCCGACGACGCACTGCTGCTGAATAGGACACTTCCAGAGCACGTGAGCGCGGCACAGTTCGGGAATAAGTCAGAGAAACGGTGCCTAAAAGGCAAATCAAAGTCCAGACCAAGAAGCAATGCAGGTGCGGAGTCATCTTCTGCAGCTGCACGACGAGCCTTGGTCAAGTGGTCTGATACGGATCACGAGTTACAAAGAGAAGCAGCGGCTGGAATGCAGGACGTGAACTTGGTAAGACCTGTACTCCATGTTCAAGGTTGCTGAGGTTCATGGAGTTCTAATTCATCGTGTTGTGTGTCGGCATGCGTCTGTAGCTGCAGACGTAAACTGTGCGTTTGAGGCTCTTGATGGGTTAGATACCTGACTTTATCTAAGTTCATGGGACTTATTGACCTTACAAGTGCAGAAGCTATGTGTGACGAAGCTTGGAAGACTGTATATGTGATTGCCACATGTGCTTGATGAAAAGCAGGGTCAAGTTTCCTTGTCTTCGACGATGCCCCAAACTGCGCTGATTGCTCTAATCAAAGAAGAGAATGTCAGTGACAGCGCGAAAAATATGGGTCGCAGCCACCCGGCTGCTAGCTTACAAAGCTCTGCGACAGAGGTAAGAGGTTCTTGCCCCACAGCTTCTTCTAGCAGTTGCCACCCTGTTCATAGACTTTCATAAGCTTGCAAGCGACTGTGCCTCTCACTTTTGATATCTATATAGCTGTGGGCTCCCAGTGGTACAGCATTGACATTGAAGAAGGGATGCTGTCTGGCACAAACAATCCCACTAATGCTGCTTGTTATGCACATCAGTCTGTGTCAAGGTGGACCGTACATGAAGCTCCTACTGTTTGTGATGGCATGAAGCATGCTGCACTTTGACAAATAAATAACTTTGATAGTAACAAGAGTGGTTATACTGGCCAGGAGCCAATGTCTCACGAGGAACCTGTATCCATGAGTGAGGACATAAGTCCTGATGGCGAGACTGCACCTCAGGTAGGTTCAAAGGCACACACATGAAGGGCATGCTTTCATAGCCATTCTTGGTACAGGCTGTCTACTGCACATTCTATACAGCTTGCAAGCGCATTTTAGCCTCTAGAGGTTGTACTTAGACTGTGAGATTTGGCAATCCAGTAATACACATAAGTGGCATATGGAGCGATCTGTGTGACATGTGTGCCGACATACAAGCTCAAAGACAGTCGACAAGGGGAACAGATTGACACTGATGTTGGCCACCCAGTCAGCAGGTGAACATCAACAACTTGCAGGCTGCAAATAGAGATCCTGCAGAAGGCAGTGAGGAGCACAGCGATGAAGAGTTGAAGGCACTCAGAGCATCAATAGCGACTGATTACTATGACCTTGAATATTATCTGATGGACTCAGGTCAAGCATCAGAGCTACAAGCTCCATAATGTATCATATAGCCAATGTAGGCCAGTTGCAGAATCTGTAATCTAACAAACCTTATACGTGCGCCTTGAGATTCAAAATGGAGGACAACAGTCCCAGTACAGAGGCAATGCTTCAACTGGCATCTGCTGATATAGCAGATTGTAAAATTAAGCTCACATTGAGGCTCCACCTACTAGAAGAAGAGATCCAGCACGTACAAATGCTGCAATCTGCTGTCCTTGCTTTTGGAACAC
Source organism: Spirogloea muscicola (assembly GCA_009602725.1). Classification (NCBI taxonomy): domain Eukaryota; kingdom Viridiplantae; phylum Streptophyta; class Zygnematophyceae; order Spirogloeales; family Spirogloeaceae; genus Spirogloea; species Spirogloea muscicola. The sequence goes on from WELB01000458.1 coordinate 13,676, forward strand.
TGTCTGATGGCAAACTGTTCATACTTGTATAAGCGACAAGCATTTCCGATGTCTAGATCTTTGTACTACAGATTCCGTGTGAGAAGAAGCACAGATAATCTGTCACCTCTAACCAGCTCGTCACAGCAATTGAAAACCAGAAAAGCGCTGAAGCACACTGCGACTCAAGTGACCACTAGGCACTCAGCGAGGTAGCCACAGACTGCTTACAGAAAGCCTTGTGCATTCCTTAGGGCTGGCCTCTCACAGCCACTGCCATACACTGAAACACCATTCTGCATATACACAAAGCCGGCTATGAAGCGCAGCGACGGGCTGCAGCAACGGTCAGCAGGCAGCAGCAGGGCTTTGCCTCTCTTTCTCTCTCTCTCTCTTATTTGAAAGCGCTGTTTGTTCTGTCTTTCTCCGTCCAGCAATTCAAAGAAAACGGCTTATACATTGACAGTACTGGCTGTCAGAGGCCAGCCCAAAGGAGTGGACAAGGTCTGAGAGGGCCGGATGGCGCAGAAAGCAGGATACTAGTCTCTAAGACGTCAGCAGATGGGCTCTTGATAACCTCTGGTCAGCGAGTGCAAGTCAGAACAAAGTAGAGGGCAGAAAGCGTCGCCCTGACGAAATCCGGAGCCATGCAAAGGGATTGCTTTGCAATGCCAAGCAGGTCTCGGCCTTACAGCAGCCTCTGGCTTGCGCAGCGGGGCTGCTCTTTCTCCCCTCAGCTCATCTGACTTACCTGTTTGCTACAACGGGGTGCACTAAGAGCGCCCTGGTTGCCTAGCCTGTGGCCCCGCTATACAATCATGAACACCCTCTGTATGCACCTGGCTGGCATTTACAGCCGCTCTTTTAATATTTAAGATATTGAATATACATGCGCTCAGCAGCCGCAGTCTTCTTCTTCGAGACGAGCTGACTGACCACCATTGACGGCTTTTGGGATCCCAGCCGGTTGACTTCGCCCTGCTTGAATACGGGCAGGCACCAGTGAGGCATCTCGCTGAGCCCGCCTGAGTGTGCCATCAGTGAGAACGGCCCTCCCACGGAATCTGGAACCTGTCCAAAAGTTTGCGAGAGGAGGATATGGCATCTGCATTAGCGTCGGCAATCGCAGGGAATATGGCTATGACACCAGCAGGCAGTGAGTGCCCTGCAGGCAAAAAGAGAAGAAAAGGAAGAAAAAGAAGCAAAAGCAGTACAACGTCCTAAGCAACCCTCTCTTGGAAAAACTCAATGCATTAGTCCAATTGAGCTCTAAGACGTTACATGGAGTTGCTAAACAGTGATGACTGTGGCTGCTTATCTAAGTGAAGATGTGTACTGGCATAGAAATTCGCCCCAGTCTTTGAGCAATGACCACTTTCACAGAGCCCCTAAAGATCAATCAAATTTCCCCTCACAACAATTGAGTGCTTCAACAACAAAAAATGTAAAACAATAATACAACGCAGTCAGAAGATTCTCAGAGCGAGCTCCAGAGCTGGACAGCTTGTTGTCAATCATGGCCTCAAAAGGACAGCAATCAAAGGACATTAGAGACCTTCTATGCGAATTGGAGGGTCGAATTAGTCAAAGTAAGATTGGAATGAGAGGTAGGGTGGATGAGCAAAAAGCGTTGCCAAGTAACAGCGGCCATCAAGGTACCTACAGAGTGCTTCCAGGCCAGTCGGCCTTCCTCTGTCATCGTGCGCTCCTTTCCTTGGCACGCGTTGTTCGTCGGAACATGGCCACAACTCCCTCGTAGTCTATCCGCCCATCCTGTCATAGATACATGTCTGTGACTTGTCAATGCCCGTTGGTCCTTGGTTGTCACAGTCGGCAGCTTCTAAGTAAGGGGGAGATAAGCAGTTTGAGGTCCTAAGGCCAGAGTCGACAATTCCAGCTTTGAAGGCAGTGCACTACCTGATGCTATGCTCTGGAACTTGGGCTACTTGGCACCTAACAGATGGCCAGCTAAGGTCCTCCTCCTTACCTTATTCTCACAGTAAATTTCTAGCTTAAGTGTAGACACCCGTACCCAGGATACGCATATGATGAGCATATGATCCACAGTAAACCTTGACTTCAACCAANTGACTTCAACCAACTTGAAGATCATCAACCGTGGCCAATTGCGGCCGAGCCGGCGGAGCATAACTCCTACCTTGTCAGCATCGACCTCGGCGAGTACTTCGGCGACCGCGCCCTCCTGGGCCAGGCCCGCGTCGCCGAGCGCGTGCTGCAGCTCCTCCCCGGTGATGAAGCCGCTGCCGTCGCGGTCAAAGTGCTGGAAGGTGGCCAGCAGCGCCTCCTCCACGTGCGCGCGGCTGACCTGCATCGTCGCCGCCAGGAACTCCTCATAGTCGATCGTCCCGCTTCCATCCACATCCGCCTGTGATCACCATGACCAGGACACGGGCTCAGGGTTTGCAGCTCAACTGTTCAGCTACCATCATCAGACAGATGAGAAGGTGTATGACCTCCTTATACTGCAAGTGCATGTGTGTACTACTCCCTCGTTAGCAAGCATCTGCGATGACTGTCAACCATGGACGATGGAAACTGAAGGGCGGAGCATGAGCAGCTGCAATCATAGCTGACGCTGCTAAGAAAGAACTCTGATAAAAGATAGCAGAAGGCGGGCTGGGAGCCAGCAGTGAGCTGAGATGGAGACCAGGTCTCATCAGGGCGCAGATCTCCTCCTCGGCGAGCGACGAGCCCTGAGCGTGCAGGCCCTTCCGCAGCTCCTCGAGGGTTATGGCGCCGCTGCGATCGGCGTCCAGCGCGTGGAAGGCGTCGCCCAGCTGCCGGATCTCGGCGGGCGTCAGGCCGCTTGCCAGCACGCGCAGCGCAGCTTTCTTGAGCCGGTTGGCCGCCGCGAATGCACGCAGCCGCAGTGCAACCGAGGCGTCCAGCGGGACGTCCGGGGCTGCTCCCGGCTCTGCGATCCATGGGTGTGCTGCACAACAGATGGGCATCAGGAAGTCAATAATTTGTGCTTAGAACATAACCTTGTCTATGCATTAACATCATAAAGATAGCCTGACCAATCTAGGTGTAGTCTGAGGTATGTACTCCAGCTTGCATCACTGTTCCAGCAGGTTTCTTGTTTGTTGTCTATCTTCAGGTGCAGGCGCTTTTCCAGAATCTCTTATTCCGACAAAAGGAAAGGGAAGGGTCATGTGACCAACAGGGATCAGCAACTATATGTGGAGGAAGTCAGCGGGAATGCTTCATTCCAGCATACCAAGGATCTCAACTGCAGTTGGGCGCTTTGCAGGGTCGTACGTGAGCATGCGCCGCACAAGGTCCTTGGCGGGAGCTGAGATGGAAGGCCACGGATGGTCATCCAAGTCAAAGCTGCCAACCTTGATTGCCTCAAAGATGCCATGTTCCGTCTCTGCGCGAGCAGCTGCGGCCAAGAGTGGGCAACAAAGCCCCAGGCACCAAGTCGACGCTACATTCCTGATGCAATGCAGCCTTCAGTGATCACATCCACAATACTGCAGAAGTCTAATGCATGGCTCAAGGTGATGAGTGCAGGAGGAACTCAATAGTGAGGTAGATCCCAAGTCATACATTAGACTCTAAACCAATCTTCAGACTTCAAGTATGTGCAATACAATATAATCGCTTGAATCTAGTGCTCTTAAGCAGCCGGTTCGCTTGACGTCTCGAGGTCATGATTGCTCTATACTCAGTTTGCATATGTTGGCTTGCTGCCTGGTCGGACTGTTGCTTGCCGGCATAGAATGGGGGGCTGCCGCACAGAAGGATGTAGGCGATGCAACCGGCGCTCCAGATGTCGGCTTCGGGGCCGTACCACAGGCGCACCACCTTGGGCGCAATGTAGTACGCACTCCCGCACAGGTCGCTGAAGTGCTCACCTAACGGGGCCGCGGAGTCACCGAGGGAAGAACTTAGAATCTGGTCAAAGATAGTCTTTGTAGTGGTGAGGCAACTGAGCTACGAGGATGACAGGGGTGCCATAAAGTCTACGTCCACGGTCCCAGCTGGCTCAGGAGATAGGCAGGTGGGCTGCATTCCTGAGCACAAGCAGGCGCTGGCTGGCTTTTTGCGGAGGAGGCAGATCGTGGGCCAGAAGGGCTGCTGAGAGCAAAGCCAAGTAGAAGGTAAGAGACGGCCAACGACCACTATGACAACCCCAAACTAGGAGCCCACATTGTGACTCAGAGTCACAAGTGCAACAGGAGGATGCAATGCACATTCTCTCATTGTGTAGATTGAGGGTTTCAGTGGGTCAGGATACAATCTGGAAAGGTGAGAGGGAAGGAATTAGGAAATGGCATTGCGGCCAGGATTTTTATTGACTAGGTAAATCCAAGACATGACTTCACCACCTTGAATGTCCAGCTGGTAAGGACGGGCGTATGACAAGGACACTGGAAAGGTTCTGAAGACATTGACTGGTTCAAATTATTCATGGGCAAAAGAGGGGCTTGACTCTGGGCCTTCAAGACTGGCGAAACTTCTCTGTGTTGACGCCAGGAAGATATGCCCCATCTTCTGAAGTCCAGCATTTCCCTTTGGCTTTCAGGGTGACATTGACAGGGTCCAAATATGCAGATTGGGTTTTTATGAACTTAAGCAGATCTCCAGGGCTTGAGTTAGGGTGCTGGTGCTTCTCTAGGTTGGCCTCAGCAAAGGCAACAGCAGGGAACTGGCTTGCTGCAGCTCACCCGGCTTGAAGAAGGTGGAGAGGCCGAAGTCAGCTGCCTTCATCGGTGCATCATCAGCCGCTGTAGCGAGCAGGAAGTTCTCAGGCTTCAGGTCTCGGTGCAGCACGCCCGCTGCGTGGCACGCTGCCACCACCTTCATAATCTGCCGGCAGGCATCCGCCGCCTCCCTCTCGCTGCCACGAAGAAGGATGTGAGCTTGCACCCGGTCCTTCTCAGCCTATGAAATAGCGGAGTCACAGCAAAGGGACTTTGCTATGCCAGATTCTGGACTGCCCAGATGCCGGCTCGATAGTCCTCAGAAGATGAGAGAGGGAGATGGATCATGCAAAGCAGATGGTCAACCATTGGTCTTTGGGTACGTCTAGCATTGTGACTATAGTCGAAATCGGCTTTGCTTAGAGAAGACTAGGCACGACAGTGGCACTTCTTGCCAAAGAAGGCGAAGCGAAGTGAGGCAGGTCAAGCCTAGCCCTTTTGAGTAGTGAAAGTAAAGCATGCCAAAAGGTAAGCGTTTGGAGGATGGGTGCACATGAAACGTGTGGATCAGCAGTATCTTGTAGGAGGACAGGCTGGTCCTGGCTTCTGGATTACTGTAGCCTCTTGCACCTCTACCGTTATGACACCATGGGCGACTGAGTGGAACCTGTAGTGGACTCGCGAGATGATTCGGTCAAAAAGCTCGCCACCGGCGCACAGCTCCATGACAAGATGCACGTTCTTCGCGTCCTCGTACGCACCCTGCATACCAGGCCTGCGTCAGCAGTAATCAGGTCCCAGCAATTCGGCGTCAGCTTTTGGTGTTGAGGTTTACGTGCCTCCTGTTGCAGGAGTCACATTCAATACATATCCCTTGCTTGACAGATTGGATACTATGCGCACAGCCTGAGATCAGTAACTCGGTCCCTCAGGCACAGTACCCAATCTCCATGACCTCGCTCACAGAGTAGTCTCGTCAATATTGTGCAGGGTCTGGCTTCACTATGTGCCTTTCCCTTGCTCTAATGAACTGGACTGTGAGTGGAGAAAGACGGCTAGATACCAGGCAGCCAAGGAGCTCTGCCCGTGCCATGCAGGTGCTAAAGCTCAGTACCTCCAGTTGGGGTCTGATTAGGCTAAAGATAACTGCATTGGGTGGATAACACTGTCTTGGCCGTTTGTGGCGGTTTTGATTTTTACCATACTGCCAGCAATATCGGCCGTGCTCAACTGCAGTTGTTTAGCAAAGCGATTGCTGATAAGGACTGGCTGGGCATCTGTGCCCAAGAGGACCGCAGCCGGTGTTGCTGATTGTTTATTGGTTGCCACGGTAACGACACCCTCGGTATCAGAGTTATTGATGTTCCAAGCAGTGAAGTAATCCCTCATGTGGTTTCAAAACCTAGCGTCTCCGCGCAGGCAGTTCCTACTTTGTTGATATCTGACGATGTACGTCTGAAGAAGATGCAGACGGCTTCAGTTCTTAGCTTGAAGGACATTGGTGTTTCTGAGAAACATATGATTCCGATGATTAACAAATGCGGTATTGCTGATGGAAGTGAATCGCACGAGGATATGTCAGTTGACCCTGTGATAGCTAGGACAGCCCTCACTATGTCGGAAAACTGTATCGTTCCATGCAGACCTCCAAAGGAGAGAAGCGCACAACTAGCGGCAGTTGCTATGCTAGATAAACTAGCGGGATATCTCGCATTGCCAGTTCTAGCATTATGACGCAGCTCGCTCAACCCACGCTTGAGTGGATCACGGGCGACTCCTGAGTCTGACATTGCTACAGCAGCAGGATAGTGCTTGAGGTTAGAATGATACCCGTCGTCAGTCTCAATTTCATCTGGAAAATAGGACGATAGCGGTGGGTGATCTTCGTCCTCCTCGGAATGATCTGAACGGTACATGGCAGCAGAAACTATCTTAGACTGGCCCTGCTTGTTTGAAAGAGCAAGTTTTCTAGTGAGGTCTGAGATTTGCCTCTGCATCTGTTCATATTTTTCATCCCGATTATTGGTGGACGGCATCTTTCCTGTAGGCATTTTGTTTCTTAGAGCTGCAGGCATCTTGTCTGGACATTTCGCCCAGCACTGGTGTTCTAGATGTCCCTGTCTAGAGCAATGATTGCACATAGCACCAACTGTCTGATGTTGGCGGGTGCAATCTCTTCTCACGTGACCGGTTTTCACAAAAAAAAGTTCATTTCATTCCAAGTTCTCAATTGCCAACCACGTCATGTGTTGCTTACTCTGATTCTGTTATTTTCTCTTCTGTTGTTTTCATTCGATATTTAAGTAGCTCCTAAATTCCTCGCAGACCTTCTTTCCACCTCATTCCGTTGAGTGCCCACCACGCGAGACTGATTTGTTGCCTGCTTCCGTACTAATCTGAACTTCTCGACGCTACATGGCAGTCGACGCCCTGTGGCACGACATGCATCTGCGTGCTGGCCGTGCTCTCGCTGCGGCCTCCGGCTTTCGTCAGGGGGATACTTTTCCGGCAGCTTGCCTGTCAGATTTGAGGCTCCTCACTCGTAGCTACTGAGTGGTCCATTCTCCCCCGTTCTGACGTAGCTGCTTAGCGCTTTTAGCCTGAGTGAGTGTGGCGAGCGCGGGACCGAGCCTGGAGAGCTGGCTGCTCATGT
>WELB01000460.1:0-19928 GCA_009602725.1 Spirogloea muscicola
TGATGCACGTCAGCATGATGATATTAAGTTATGCAGCTCTTTTGTGTGGATCTTTATTGGCTATTACATTATTAGCATTAAATGCTAATTATCTTACTAAATTTAAGACATCAAATTTAAGCATTAACTTATCTTCTCTTTCTTCTGTTAATCAATATGATCTATCAGATAAAATAGAGAAAAATATTTCTAATCAATCTGCAAATTCAGAATTTTATAACTTTCGCAAAAAAGAATTAATAGAACAATTAGACTATTGGAGTTATAAAATAATTGGGATTGGTTTTCCTTTGTTAACTATTGGAATCTTATCTGGAGCAGTATGGGCAAATGAAGCTTGGGGATCTTATTGGAGTTGGGATCCTAAAGAAACATGGGCACTTGTAACCTGGTTTATATTTGCAATATATTTACACACTCGCATGACCAAAGGTTGGCAAGGACCAAAATCTGCGTGGGTAGCTTCTTTGGGTTTTTTTGTAGTTTGGATATGTTACCTTGGAGTCAATTTGTTAGGAAAAGGATTACATAGTTATGGATGGTTTAATTAAACATAAAGGAAATAAGTCAAAAGTTATAGTTAAACAAAAACAGTATTTATACCTTCAAAAAGGTAAAAAAACTTATACATTGTAAAAAAAAACTCTAAAGAAGAAATTCGTGCTTGTCTTAGTGTCTATCTCTTGAAAAAGCAAGAGATAGACACTAAGACAAGCACGAATCTATTGACTAGTAACATGTATTAAATTTGTCATTTGACATAAAAATATGTTAATAATTTTTCGAATCAACTGAAAAAAACATACTAGAATTATATATAGTCCTTTCAGAAAAAATAGTTATTTCACTTTTAGAAAGAAGGGATTCTATTTTTTTGTTCCAAATGGAAAGAGTAAGATCTGGATACAATCCAATACCTATCATTGGTAAAAATAGTGAAGTTAACACAAAAATCTCTCTAGGACCAGCATCTACTAAATAAAAAGGGTTTTCACTATTTTTACGATATCCATAAAACATTTGTCTTACCATTGACAACAAATAAATAGGAGTCAATATTATACCTATAGCTTCTATTATTGTTATGATAAATCTAAAGACGGGTGAATAAGCTTGACTAGTAATTAACCCCAAAAACACCATTATCTCAGCCACAAAACCGCTCATACCAGGTAATGCTAAAGAAGCCATTGAACAACTAGTAAACATAGCAAACATTTTAGGCATAGACGATGCAATTCCTCCCATTCTATCTAAAAGAAGAGTGCGAGTTCTATCATAACTTGTTCCTGCTAAAAAGAATAAACCAGCACCAATAAGACCATGAGAAACCATTTGAAGAATGGCACCACTTAAGCCTAAATTAGAGAAAGAACCAATTCCAACTAAAACAAAACCCATATGAGACACAGAGGAATAAGCAATTCTTCGTTTTAGATTACGTTGACCTAATGATGTCAAAGCTGCATATACAATTTGAGCAGCTCCTATAATGACTAACCATGGAGCAAATATAGCATGAGCATGTGGAAGTAGTTCCATATTAATACGAATAAATCCATATCCACCCATTTTTAGTAATATGCCTGCTAAGAGCATACAAGTACTATAATGAGCTTCTCCATGTGTATCTGGCAACCAAGTATGCAGTGGAAAAGCAGGAAGCTTTACTGCATATGTAATCAAAAACCCTGCATAGAGAAGAATTTCTAAATTAATAGGGTAAGAATGCTGAGACAAAGCTTGAAAATCAAAAGTAGGACTAGAGCCATAAAGTCCCATTGCTAAAGCTCCTATTAGCAGAAAAATAGAGCCCCCTGCAGTATAAAGAATAAATTTAGTAGCTGCATACAAGCGTCTTTTTCCTCCCCACATAGACACAAGCAAATAAACAGGAATCAATTCCAATTCCCACATAAAAAAGAACAAGAGGATGTCTTGAGATAAGAATAAACCTAATTGTCCACTATACATAGCAAGCATTAAAAAATAAAACAACTTAGGACTACGAGTAACTGGCCAAGCAGCTAAAGTCGCTAATGTTGTTATAAATCCCGTTAGTAAAACTAATGGCATAGATAAACCATCAATACCCAACCGCCAATGGAAATCAATAGAATCAATCCAAGCGTAATCATCTTTCAATTGTAATGTCGGATTTTGAAAGCTATAATGGTATCCAAACACATAAGTAATAAAAAGAAGATCTAACAGACATACACCTAAAGCATACCATCGAACAATTTGATTCCCACGATTAGGCAACCATGGAATTAAAATACCTGCAAATATAGGAAAGAGAACAACAACAGTTAACCAAGGAAAATGAGTCATAATAAAACAAGAACCTTTTTATGAGATGGCTCTCCTTAGAGAGCCTTCTTTAAGAATCTTATGAAATTTTAGAACATGAAAATATTTCCAATTGTATATAGGACAATATAGAAAAAAGATCTAATTAATAAGCTAAGCCCATACTACGAGTAGTTTCAGGCCCTAAATAAACTCTTACACTTAAGAAATCAGTTGGACATGCAGATTCACAACGTTTACAACCTACACAATCTTCAGTTCTAGGAGCAGAAGCAATTTGACTTGCTTTACAACCATCCCAAGGAACCATTTCTAAAACATCTGTAGGACAAGCTCTTACACACTGAGTACAACCAATACATGTGTCATAGATTTTTACAGAATGTGACATTGGATTGATAAACTCCTATTAAAGTATTAATAGCCTTAACTTTAATGAGCATACAAGCAGATTAAGCTAGCCATATAATGACATACTTGTAACTTGCAGCTTTTTTTGCACTTAATATGAAGTATTCTACATATAGGCTAAAGATTTAGAATATCAATAAATCTTAGAATATTGATTCTACTGTTAATATATTAAACCTTTACAGCTGTTGATTATATATCTCTTATCTATGCATAACAAGAGTATAGCACAACGATCCACAAGGATGACTTAATTCAAATTATACTTGTTGATTAAGCTTTACAGTTAGTTTCAAAATTTTTACTACCATTTAAGAAGGTTAAATTGATCTAAACGAGTAGAGTTACGGTTTCGATAAATAGTCAACACAATAGCTAAACCAATAGCTGCTTCGGCTGCAGCAATAGCAATAATAAATATAGAAAATACTTGTCCTTTTATTTCTTGATTGTCCAAATAAGTAGAAAAACCAATTAAATTGACATTAACACCATTGAATATAAGTTCAAGACACATAAGTGCTCTTATCATATTACGACTAGTAATTAGACCATAGATACCTAAACAAAATAAATAAGCACCTAAAATAAGGGAATGTTGAAGCATTGTCATCTTTCCTTTGACGCTTGAATCTTCAAGAATTTTAAGACACGAATCTTTTTAAGGCAAACTTTGATTATCTTTGATTTTTGATATTGACATGTTCTTTGATTCTATAGGTGCTTCTTGCCGAGCAATACCTATTGCACCTATTAAAGCAATTAATAACAAGAGAGAGAGAACTTCAAATGGTACTAGAAAGTCTGTTAACAAATGAATTCCTATAGTTTCAACACTTTTAGGAATAATTTCTTTATTGATACTTATGTCTTGCAAAGACTCTTTTGTATAAGGCAAAGAAAAAGAAGTTGTTAAACTTATAGTTGTTAACAAAGCAAAGAGACTGGTACATATTACCAAAGCCATTACGTCTCCTAAAGTCCAAGAGAACAAAGTGATCTGAAATTCTGGTTTATTTACAAGCATAATAGCAAAGACAATTAAAACATTGACAGCTCCTACGTAAATTAAAACTTGTGCTGCAGCCAAAAAATCAGCATTTGATAAAAGATAGAACAATGCTATACAAATAAATACAAATCCCAGCAAAAGCCCAGAATATATTATTCTTCTTAAGAAGACTACTCCTAGACCACCTATTAAAATGCCTAAATCTAGGAGAATTAAAATGGTTATTTTGGCAGTTTCAGATAGATTAGACACTATGGTTCACTCCCAGCTTAGACTTTTAAAATTATTATTAATTTATTAAACTGTCAATCAAATTGACATTCAATATTCAACAAAATTGCATTTTTGAGATTTTCAATACTTAATTTTCTATTTTAGAAGAATCAGTCAAAGTTTTTAAGTTGCTATGACTTTCTATTAACCCTTTAGAAAGATAAGTTAAGCTTGGAATAGTATGAACCATTGGATCTTTGCTGACTGAAATAGGCAAACGTCCCAAAGCCACTTGATCATAATTGAGTTCATGACGATCATATACAGATAATTCGTATTCTTCTGTCATAGATAAACAATTTGTTGGACAATACTCAACACAATTACCGCAAAATATACACACTCCAAAATCAATACTATAGCTTTTTAATTGCTTTTTTTTCATAACTTTCTGAAATTCCCAATCTACAACAGGCAGATTGATAGGACAAACTCGCACACAGACTTCACAGGCAATACATTTATCAAATTCAAAATGAATTCGTCCTCGAAATCTTTCTGATGGGATTAATTTTTCATAAGGATATTGAATAGTTACAGCAACACGATTCATATGATCTAATGTAACCATAAATCCTTGTCCTATGTAGCGAGCGGCTTGAAGAACTTGTTGGCTATAGTTTTGAAAACCATGGATAATAGAGAACATATTGAATATTATAATCGACTATAGGTTGTCTTTTTAAAACATCGAATTGTAAAAAAAACAGATCTTTCTGAAAAATGTTTGAAATCAACAAAAGATTAGTCTTATTTTCATTCTTTTTAAAAAGATTATAAGATGATTAACTGAAAAGAAGCTGTAAGCAATAAATTTCCTAAAGCTATAGGTAATAGAAATTTCCAACCTAAATCTAACAATTGGTCCATGCGCACTCTTGGTAAAGTCCATCTAGTGAGAACGGAAAAAAAAACAAATAAATAAGCTTTAGACAAAGTTATTCCGATTTCTACAAATCCTTTTAAAGCATCACTTAAATTGTTACTGAATTCCAAATGAAAATTTTGAGGAAAAGAAAGAAAAGGAATAGAGATATCCCATCCTCCTAAATAAAGAATAGTAACAAACAATGATGAGATTAATAAATTTAAATAAGAAGCTACATAAAAAAGACCAAATTTGATACCTGAATATTCAGTTTGGTAACCTGCTACTAACTCTTCTTCTGCTTCTGGTAAATCAAAAGGTAATCTTTCACATTCAGCTAATGAAGCTATAAAAAAAGCGATGAAACCTATTGGCTGTCGCCATATATTCCATCCCAATATACCATATTTAGATTGATGTTCAACAATTTCAATTGTACTTAAGCTATGTGAAAGCAAAGAAATAGATAAGACACACAAAGCTAAAGGTATTTCATAACTAATTGCTTGAGCTGCAGCTCGAAGACCACCCAAAAAAGAATATTTGTTATTGGATCCGTAACCTGCCATTAAAAGACCAATAGGCACAATGCTAGAAACTGCAATCCAAAAAAATATGCCTAAACTGATGTCTGCTATTATTAGTTGACGTCCAAAAGGAACTATTAAATAACTAAGAAATATTGGTATAACAACTATAGCTGGTCCAACACTAAACAAAAAAACATCACTTTTTGAAGGAATAATATCTTCTTTTAAAAGTAGCTTAAGACCGTCTGCTAAGGCTTGAATGATTCCTAGTGGGCCAGCATATTCAGGACCAATTCGTTGTTGTACTCCAGCAGATATTTTTCTTTCAAGCCATACAATAACTAACACACCTAAAGTTACCATTATCATAAGAATAACAATAGGTAAACATATCCACAAAAACTCAGATATCTCTGTAGGCAAGCCAAATCTAGACAGCAATTCTATAATAATAGTTTTAAGATTTATATTAGTTGACATATCAACGATCTACCTCTCCCATGATAATATCAACACTTCCCAAGATGGTCATAATGTCTGCCAATTTGTTCTTTTGTAACAACTGCGGCAAAATTTGCAAGTTGATAAATCCAGGAGGACGAATCTTCCATCTCCAAGGAAAAACACTATCATCACCAATTAAAAAGACTCCTAATTCTCCCTTAGGAGCTTCTACTCTAACGTAATGTTCTTGTTTGGGCAGTTTAAAAGTAGGAGATGATTTTTTACTGATAAACTGATATTCAAAATCATTCCATTCTGAAGCATTACCTTGATTCATACGTCTAGCTTCTAAGTTTTCGTAAGGTCCTCCTGGAATAGCTTTTAATGCTTGTTGAACAATTTTAGTTGATTCTCGCATTTCACCAATCCTTACCAGGTAACGTGCTAGACAATCTCCTTCTTTTTGCCATTCCACTTGCCAATCTAATTCATCATAACATTCATAATGATCAACTTTACGAAGATCCCATTGTACTCCAGAAGCTCGAAGCATAGGACCTGAGAGACCCCAATTGATTGCTTCTTTTCGTCCAATTATGCCTAATCCTTCCACTCTTTTTAAAAAAATTGGATTTAGTGTGATTAATCTTTCATATTCATTTACTTTAGGTAAAAAGTAATCACAAAAATCTAAACATTTGTCCACCCATCCGTAAGGTAAATCAACTGCAACTCCTCCGATACGAAAATAATTATGCATCATTCTCATACCTGTAGCAGCTTCAAATAAATCATAAATCATCTCTCTCTCTCTTAAAATATAAAAGAAAGGAGTTTGTGCCCCAATATCTGCCATAAAAGGGCCTAACCACAACAAATGAGACGCTATTCGACTTAATTCGAGCATTATCATGCGAATATAACTAGCTCGTTTAGGCACTTGAATGTTGGCAAGTTTTTCTGGTGTATTAACTGTGATTGCTTCAGTAAACATAGTAGCTAAATAATCCCATCGAGTTACATACGGAAGATACTGAAGTATTGTTCTGTTTTCAGCAATTTTCTCCATACCTCGGTGTAAATACCCCAAAACAGGTTCACAATCGACTACATTTTCACCGTCTAAAGTAACAATAAGTCGAAGAACTCCATGCATAGATGGATGATGAGGACCCATACTTACTATCATGGGATCTGTTTTTGTAGCAAGCATGGTCATAAATCAATTTCTCCTTTTTTTTATTTACCCTTTTGTGGTAATAAAATATTTTTCAATCAACTTTTACAAGCTCTGATTTTAATGTAAAAAAATAGAGTCTTGAAAAGAATAAGCTTTTTATAAAAAAAGTCAGTATTTATTGTATTGTCAAAATTTTCATATATGCATATTTTATATATGTCATATTTTAACGAACTTTTAGACCTCGGATACCTAACTTGTTAATTACTCTTTCATATCTTACTGCATCTTTTTTAGATATGTAAGACAAAAGTCGTTTACGTTTTCCTAAAATTTTTCGTAAGCCTCTTTGAGAAGAATAATCTTTGCTATGCACTTTTAAATGATAACTCAACTGTATAACTCTACTCGTTAAAACAGAGACTTGGGCTTCAGTAGATCCTGTGTTTTCTTTGTATATACCTAAAGATTCAAAAGAATAATTATGAGACATATTTTAAAATTTTTTCCTATTTATAATCGGTATTAATATTAGTTATTCTTTACTATAATAGCATGAGCTAATAGCTATTATGTTAAAAATAAAATTGATCATGAAGAATAAATTTATGAAAGGCTTGTTTTGTCTGCTGATCAGTAAACAAAACAAGCCTTTCATTGAAAATTTTATAAACTTATGAAAAATAATTTATTTAAAAGCAAATTAATTATTAAATAAATTATTTTGAAACTTTAATTGCCAAGTAGGTATATAAGGATACATACGAATTCGTAATGGGCTAAAGCGTCTTCCGTTAGCTGCATTCAACCAAAATCTATTCATGCAAGCTAAATCTTCTAAGCGATAACTAGGCCACAAAAAACGTTTTCTACCTTGTGTTTGTTGCATATCAGATAACGATTCAGTATTTAGACTTTTTTCAAAAAAAGAAATATTCTTTTCTTTATTTTCTAATCTTTCTCTTTTTGAAAGATCTAAAGATTGATTTTCATTCTCTTTATATTGCAAATCTTTGTAATCATTTAATCCTGCTTCTAAATCTAAATGCTCTAAGACTCTTAATTCTCGAATATTTTTAGGAAGAAGTAATTCTTCTGGAGTAAATAAATCTGGAGATAATACTTTGTTTTGGTTTAAAACTGCTTCAAAATCAATATTATCCTGTGATTTTGTATAGAATCTATCTTTTTCTCTCTTTTTCAATTTAAGCAAACTGCTAACTAAGTTGTAGGTCAAGACTTCATCATCTAAAACTCGTACTCGACGGCCATGAAACGGTTTTTTCATGAACTTAGAAGCAAGTTTTACTGCCTCATTCATGTCTTCTAAAGAAGAACTTCTTTTAGCAACACGATAAATCAGTTTGGCATCTCTTTCTATTTTAGCTGGAAGCGGAGCTTTTCTATCTTTATAAGAATTAGAATCTCTCATCATAACATTAAGATAACTTGCTTTGCTTACATTTTTTACACGTTCTTTAATGTTTTTAGCAACCCATCTAGACAAAGCAAAAGGCCTGTGGAATACTCTTTGTCTTTGAAAAATATTTCCAGACGTTTCCCATATTTTTCTTCTTTTGTGTGTTTTTGTAATTGGAAAAGATTCTATTTTTTCTGTAAAAGATGTTACAAGCATAGGAGACGAACGTCCACTTTGAACTCTTTTAGAACCCCATGAAATCTTCTCATTATCAATTTTAATCTCTTTACTCAATTCTTTAATTCTAGCTAAACGATCACTTGTACTTTTCTCTTGGTTTACATTAAACCACATAATACACTGATTTTTATCAGTGTAATCGATAAGATTTGTGTAACTGCTCAATAACATTTGAGACTTCCATCGTTTAGATAATTTTTCTGCTTGTTCAAAAAGAAATTTATGGTAATTTAATCTTTGACTTTCGTGAATTGATTGATTATTTTTAGATTGTTTCTGTTGTTTTTGTATTTGTTCAAATGAATAACCATTTTTTATCCAATCTTGGTGAACGCTTTCTTTCCATCTTTGAGGAGCAATTCTACGCCAAACTTTAGAAGAAGGAGTATAACGAGGAAAGACTCTTAACCATTCTTTCCAGTTCTTTTCTCGAAAACCTTCTGTTTTATTTACTCCTAATATACCTTCTTTTTCTAAAGAAATTCTCAAAGCTTCTTTTAAAGAAAGTTCAGGTGTCCATTCTTTCATTAATAACAAAAGATCTGGCTTGTTCATCATTCTGTTTTGCCAAATCTTATGTAAAATATACGCTTGAGATAGCTTGTTTTTTTTATTTGTTTTTGTACTTAATGTCTGTATTTCTTTCTTTGTATCTTTTTTATTTTTAAACGATTTTATTATTTGTTTTTTAGTTGTATTAATTTGATAAGAATAGCTTAAGTTTTTTAAAACCTTTGTTAAATGTTTATTTATTAAAACAGCTTTTTTTACAATTGATCGATATAAATCTTTTATTAATAAAAAGAACATACGATAAGTTTTGTTTATAAGTTTTTTTACAAAAATAGGTATGTTATTGTTCAACCAAATTATATTTCTTTTTAATTGAGCTAATTTGGCTTCTAATTGAACAATTTTACTTTTCAATTGAAAAAGTCTGTATTGAGGAGATATTTGTAAATCTTTTGCCGATAGAAAGTCTTTCATTCTTAAGTCTTTCTCTTTCTTTGCATGCTTTATTTCTTTTGTAAAATATTGATATTTTTTGTTCTCTAGTTCATTTTTTGTATTCTTTTTATTATTTGAAGAGAATTTTTGCGAATCAATCTCTGTCAAGTCTGTTGTAACAAAATCACCTAATTTATTCTTGTTAAAATTTTGGATCCTTGTCTTTTGTTTTTTATTTAAAAATTCATCTTTCTCTTTAGGCTTAGAGATTAAATCTTGTTTAATTTGAAACGTACTTAGTCTTGATTTATCCGTACTTGTCTCATTTTCCTTGTCATTTCTTTTTAGATTTTTTAAAGGAACATTTAAGGTTTTATTCTTTTGAATATATGACTTAGAAAATCCTTCTTGTGTGATGTCTTTCTTATTGTAAGTACTTGTGTTGAATCCAAACCTATCCCACAATCCAAAAAACAATCCATGAACAGAGCCACTGGTTTTCGATATTCCTTTAAAAGATATATCAAAAAGTTCTAGGAATTGTTTTTGAAACTTAAATCCTAATTTTTTAACAATATTGATTTGAGGTTCTATCCATTTCCATCTTTTTTGCAATATACCGTATATTTTTAATTTTAGTTTATAAATACTACGTTTGAATTGAAAAGCCTTACGTTGAAAAGATCTATTTATACCTTTTGTCACTGGTTTCCAAAAAGAGGGTCTTTTTCTTATCTTGCCAAAAGGTGTGTTTGTTTCAAAACCCCATGCAGTCAAATAAGTGGATTCTGGAATGTTATTATTGTCTTTCAAGGCAGTAGATGTAGATGGATGCCAAGGTTTTAAGCGAAAAGGGTTGAGAATCTTGATCTGCATACCATCTGTCCACCAACTAGGTGGTCTTTCAACTATCGAAAGTTCTTTACCATCATACATACAATTGATGTAAATTTCTCGATTCCAGTCATCCCAATCTTCTTTCCATTCTATTTTTTGAAATAACAATAATCGACCTAAATTTTTTAGAGTTATTAAAATAGGCAGTTTAATGTATTTTCTAAAAAAAGATTGTGTTACTAATAAACATCCTCTTGCTCGTTGTCCCCAAACAAAATCCCATCTACCTGCAGTTGCCAAACGATTAGCTTCTTCACGTTTTTTCAGCATAATCTTAGCTTTTAAAGATAATTCTGCAGATATTTGTTCTCTTTTCAAGACTGTTTTTTCTGTTTGACTCTTAGGAATTAACCTAAATAGACCCTCAGATCTACTCAAATTTTCTTCAATACGCAAGAAAAAAGGTGATCGAGTGACACCTTGAAAAGGTTTCCATATTAATCTTTTGCGTCGTCGAGCACGAATGGATCCTTTTAACAGTCCACGACGAAGATCTGGTTTTGTAGATTTACGTTTTACAACATTGTTAGTATCAAGTCGTCCTAAACTTTTAACACTCCCATATCGAAGATCTGAAGCTTCATCTAATTTAATGCCTCCCTCCCATGCTCTGACTATATGTTTGCTCCATCTAGGAAGCTCTTTATACATAGCATTTATTTGTTGGATTTGTTTATTTGTTTCTTTAATACCTCTAAGTAATTTAGGTGTTTCTTTTAATTCATTGACTTCAGTTCTTTTGAGTGCTTCAAACAAATCCTTAACTTTTTGCCATCTTGTTTTTTCAAAATAGTATTTACCAGTCTCTCCAGATAAATGATAAGATTTCAGTATACGTTCAAGACTAATATTAGGATCTTTTCCAATGTCTGCACGCATTTCTGCTTTTCGTAATATATCTTGAATGTCTCCGTCACTAAATTTTGTTATTGTATCACGAGCATCTTTATTTAAAGGAATAGGATCCCAAGGAAGCTCTATTGTTTTTAATTCATTGTTACGTAATTTTGAAGACATCCAATTCTTGATTCTGTTCTTTTTAGTAGAACTAATAGTCTCTGTCTGATTTGTTAACCAAATCCAAGGTGATCTTTGATTTAATATACGCCCTCGAAGATCTTGTCCTAAACGGGGATCTCGTTGTTTTCCAACAATTTGTCCAAGTTGAAGAGATGCTAGTCTTTTTTCTTGTATATCTTTTATGAAAGAACCGTTTTCTAAGATATTGATTCTTTTGGAGATTCCTTGAATTAATTTATCTTTGCGAATTTTTTTCAATTCAATCCACTCTTCATAAATGCTATCTTCATTTTGTCTAGTAATATTTGGAAGTTGCAAAACGTTTTGTAAATTTTCGTGAACTAATTGTAAACTTTTTGGATAAGTATATGATATTCTTCTCCGTCCATCGCTTACACATGCTTCAAACAAATATTGAGACACATGTCTTTTCACAGGGGATTTTTGTGTAATGACGTTATTTTTTATTAGACGCATTGGTCGATCCCATCGATAATAATCAAACAAAAACGTAGGCCATGGTTTTTCTTGCCAAGACTCTTTATCAGAAATTAATCTTTTTGTAAAGTAAGTTACAGGGACTCTGCCCAAATAAGCTAAACAAAGAATAAACACTATAGGATTAAAAGCTCGATAAATTAGACGTTTTACTAACGTGTAAACATTTGGTGTATCTTTTTCTAAGCGGATTAACAAGAATTGACTTAATTTCAGAAAAACTACTTGTCCTGCAAGCCATCCTAATATTCCACCTAAGATAAAGAGAGGGCTATCACTATAACGGAACAAAAAAGAACTTAATAATCTTGTAAACACTGGACTCGGCAACAAAACAGGATTAAGAAGTTGGAAAAAAAAACTATCTAAAAACAGAACTAAAACTTTAGGTTCTTTGAAAGAAAAGATGGGTTTAAGAGCTTCAAAATCTTGCAATTCTTTAATTCGTTGCCAATAAAATAACATGTATGGTAAAGCTAACAAAGCTAAACAATGAGGCTTTACCCATATTATATAAAATGGGGTACAATATATTGATAAAAATATAAAAGATTGAGCAGTCAAGGATCCTACTACAGCTACTGTACCTGCCAATCTTCCTTGCAAAAGAAACGCTTGTGTTGCTAATAATTGGGAAGGTCCAAGAGGTAAAGTTGAAATAAAACCATAATAAAAACCAAAAAGTAAAAAAGGGACAGATATTGTTTTTAATAAGATTACCTGAGTCCAAAGTAAAGACAAAAATACAGGAATATTTGTTATCATAATAAGAAACCTTGTTCAACAAAATATACACTTTTAGTTTCTGGATCTGAAAAATATACTAATATTTATTAATATTATTTTTAGATTTTAATATTGAAAACTAATTTGTCTATTTTTAATATTTATAAAAGAGGATAATGTTTATTCTTTTATTTCATCTGAGAGAGACCAATGATATAATTCATGGTCTCTCTTTTTCACACACAAAAAAATATAAGAATAATTTAAATTCTTGTTTTTTCTTCTTGTCTCACTAAACTGGTCCAACCTAGATCTTCTAAACTGTTATTACGTCTTAATGGACGAGTAACAAGTTCTAATATATCTCTTGCGTTAGTAAAACCATGTATTTGAGCAAAAGTGAACTCTACTGACCATTTTGTACTGATTCCCCTAGCTTCTAAAGGGTTAGCATGCGCCATACCAGTAATAGCAAGATCTGGTTGAAGTTCACGCATTCGTTGTACTTGATTGTAATTATCAGGTTTTTCTACAATCCTTGGCATCGGCACTTTCATTTCTTGACATGTTTGTTGTAAAAGTGCTAATTCAGCAGCTTGATAACGCTTGTCCATGTAAGGAATGCCAATTTCGTATACTATCATGCCACAACGTATTAAGAATCTTGCTAAAGACACTTCTAATAAATTGTCTCCCATAAAGAATACAGATTTTCCTTTGACTAAATCAAGATAATCTTTCAAACTTTCCCAAACTTGTTTCTCTCGCTCTTCTAAACCCTGAGGTTTAATATTAAATACTGAGCATATTTTTTCTATCCAAGCACGAGTTCCGTCTGGTCCAATAGGAAAAGGTGCACCAATTAACTTACACTTTCTTCGACGCATCAAAGTTGTAGCAGTTCGACTTAAGAAAGGATTCACACCACAAACATAAACTCCTTCTCCTACAGATGGTAGTTCTGTGTATCTTTGGGCAGGCAACCATCCTGAGACATGAATTGATTGACGCTTTAATTCTAAAGTTAATTGAGAAACTACAGTAGAAGGTAAAGACCCAAAAAGAACCAGTGGAGGATGAGTAGATGTTTCTTCTACAGCATTTTCTTTTGTCTTTAAAGGAAGAAAAGATAGCAAACCTTGAATTGCTTGATTATTGTTATTACTTTTTTCTTCTTTGGATGTGCTCTTTTCTGGGCATCTATGAGCCATAGCTGCTAATACTGTGTCTTCACCTTGAGTAAAAGCATAATCTAGTCCATTAGCTCTTGCTACCACAATTGGAATTCCAATTTCTGCTTCCAGTCGAGGTGCCATACCTTCAAGATCCATTTTAATGATCTCTGTAGTACATGTACCAATCCAAACAATTACACTAGGATTTCTATCTTTTTTTATAGAAGAACATAAACGTTTCAATTCTTGATAATCATTTAATTGAGCTGAAATGTCTCCTTCTTCTAATTCTGCCATAGCATATCGAGGTTCTGCAAATATCATTACTCCAAGTGCATTTTGTAGAAAATACCCACATGTTTTAGTTCCTACTACTAAAAAAAAGCTGTCTTCAATCTTTTGATAAAGCCAAGCAACACAACTTATAGGGCAAAAAGTATGATAATTACCTGTTTCACATTCAAAAGTGAGAGTATCAGATATTTGGGTTGATGACATAGATAATATCTCCTTAATTTGTTAATAATGAGACTTTTATGATTTTTAGGAGATCCTGAAAAAAGTCTTTTTTAGAAATAGTAAGTCTATCTTTTGATAGACTTACTGTTTTATTTAAACCATCATGAAATCTAAAGATTCTTCTGAGTTCTTTTCAATTCCAGAAGATGTAGGGTTCAAATAAAAATCGGATAGTAAACTAAACAATTCTCTATCAGGGACTTCTTTAGGAACAACTCCTTCAGGTTGAGATAAAATTTGATCAGCAATGTTTAAATAAAATTCACATACGTATCTAAGATTAGGCTCAGATTCTGCCATTTCAAATAAAGTTTTACCTTTTACTCTAGAAACTCGAATGTCTTCAATTAAAGGTAGAACCTCTAATACAGGCATAGGGCAAGCCTCTACATACTTATCAATAAGATCTCTTTTTGAAGTACGATTACCTACCAAACCTGCTAATCTTAGAGGATGAGTACGTGCTTTTTCTCTGACAGAAGCTGCAATCCTGTTGGCAGCAAATAAAGCATCAAATCCGTTATCTGTGATAATGATACAATAATCTGCATAATTCAATGGAGCAGCAAATCCTCCACAAACAACATCTCCTAAAACATCAAAAAGAATAACATCATATTCATAAAAAGCATTAAGTTCTTTCAAAAGTTTAACAGTTTCTCCTACTACATATCCACCACAACCAGCTCCTGCAGGTGGACCTCCTGCTTCTACACAATCAACGTCTCCGTAACCTTTATAAATTACATCTTCAGGCCAAACATCTTCGTAGTGATAATCTTTTGATTGCAATGTGTCAATAATAGTAGGTATCAGAAATCCTGTTAATGTAAAAGTGCTGTCATGTTTTGGATCACAACCAATTTGTAAAACTCTCTTTCCTCGTCTTGCTAGTGCAATTGAGATGTTGCAGCTAGTGGTTGATTTTCCAATGCCACCTTTGCCATAAACTGCTAATTTCACGTTCAACACCTCCTGTTATTTAGTGTTTGATTTTGAGTTTTTTGTTCTTTCAAAATCCTTTCTTTTAACTAAAAAGCATGATAACACACCTTAGTTATGATTTGCTAGTTTTTCGAGCTTATCTGTGTTATTTATTTGAAATATTTTTTCTGTATAAGATTTCTTTTTCAAAGATTAAAACAATATTAAGTGTAAATTTGTTTTTTTTCTGGAGCTGCTGTGATTGCAACGACGGTGCTGATGGCTTCCTTTGCAGCCCACCGGTTGCAAAAGAAAGAAGGGCTACGCCCTTCCATGCTCTTCTAGATCAGGGGAGAGCCATTCAAGCAAATCGCGTCTACTACAAACCTAGCCAAACTTTGTCGATGCCCAATCTTACGACGTGTTTTTTTCTTGGGGCGCATCTTGTAAATTGTCACTTTTTCATCACGACGAGGATGCAAGATCCTACCTTTGACTGTGGCATTTGGAAGCCAAGGGTGACCCAAGCTAGTGCTAGATCCATGGCGAATCATTAGAACACGATAAAGGAGTATTTTGGTGTTTGGTCCCAGAGAGTCGGGTCCTAAGGAAGCAAAATGACGGGCATCGTAAAAACGCCCAGGTTCCACTCGGAGTTGTTCGCCTCCGGCTTCAATGATCGCGTATGTGTTCATAATTTGAATTCTCTCTGATCTCTAAGTGCCCAATCAAAAGATCTCGATTAGGATATTTTTCATACAAAGTCAATAGCTTAGTAGAACAAGTATCTCCAATTGGTTTGATGCTTGTCAAGGCATGTACAGCGAAAGAAAAGAAGAGCCTTTAGAATAAAGTGTTGCAAGATTGTAAAGTAATGAAAAAACAATATCTGTATGGAATCAATATATGAGTATGCTTGGATTGTGCCTGTGCTTCCTTGCTTGTCTGCTGCCATGATAGGCTTAGGCCTGCTCTTCTCTCGCAGTGCCACTAGGTCCCTCAGGGTGGCATCCGCCATCACTAGCATAGGTCTCCTTGGAGCAGCTGGGATGTTGTCTTTGTCTATAGCTGTTCCTTTTTTTCTAAAAGAAGGAGGGGGTGCTCATCGGTGCCTGTGGTCTTGGATAGTAAACAAGGACCTGTCCTTTGAAGTGGGTTACCTGATCGATTCCCTTAGCTCGGTTATGCTTGTCTTGGTTACCACAGTAGGCGTAGCAGTTATGGTTTACACTGACGGGTACATGTCACATGACCAAGGATACGTGAGGTTCTTTGCCTATCTCAGCTTATTCACTGCCTCCATGCTCGGCCTGGTCCTGAGCCCGAATCTATTGCAGATCTACGTCTTCTGGGAATTGGTAGGCATGTGCTCCTACCTCCTGATAGGGTTCTGGTTTACCCGACCTAGTGCAGCTCATGCGTGCCAGAAGGCTTTTGTTACCAATCGTGTAGGCGACTTTGGCTTGCTCCTAGGCATACTGGGAGTGTATTGGATGACTGGCACCTTTGAGTTCGAAGCTGTAGCAGAGAGAGCTCATGAGCTCCTTGCCAGTCATTCTATCAGCCCTGTCTTTGTTACGGTCTGCTCTCTCCTGCTGTTCCTAGGCCCGGTAGCGAAATCAGCCCAGTTTCCTCTTCATGTGTGGCTGCCGGATGCTATGGAGGGGCCGACCCCGATCTCAGCTCTGATCCATGCTGCTACGATGGTAGCAGCAGGGATCTTCTTGGTGGCTCGAATGCTGCCTCTCTTCGAGTCCTTAGGGCTGGTAATGAATGTAATAGCTTGGACAGGTGCCATTACAGCTTTATTAGGAGCCAGTATAGCTCTTGCTCAGAAAGACCTGAAGAGAGGCCTAGCCTACTCTACCATGTCTCAATTGGGCTACATGATG
The DNA here is from genome assembly GCA_009602725.1 of Spirogloea muscicola. Classification (NCBI taxonomy): domain Eukaryota; kingdom Viridiplantae; phylum Streptophyta; class Zygnematophyceae; order Spirogloeales; family Spirogloeaceae; genus Spirogloea; species Spirogloea muscicola. Next base: position 17,291 of record WELB01000460.1, read on the forward strand.
CTTGCCCTAGGGATAGGCTCTTATCGAGCTGCTCTCTTCCATCTGATCACTCATGCTTATTCAAAAGCCTTGCTTTTCCTTGGGTCTGGCTCGGTGATCCATGGGATGGAGCCCGTGGTTGGCTATCATCCAGACAAGAGCCAGAACATGGCTTTGATGGGAGGCATGCGACAACACATGCCAATCACAGGCTCCACTTTCTTAATAGGCACCCTGTCTCTGTGTGGGATCCCTCCTTTTGCTTGCTTCTGGTCTAAAGATGAGATCCTTGCCGATAGTTGGAAGCATCTTCCCGTTCTTGGTTGGATAGCTTGGTTCACAGCTGGGCTGACAGCTTTTTACATGTTTAGAATGTACCTTCTTACTTTTGAAGGGGACTTTCGAGCTACACATAGGTCTGCTTCCAGTCTATCATCAGTGTGGGAAGACCCCCATGCCTTGAGCGAGTCAAGAGAGAGCACTCTGATAGCTCATGGTGAGAAGAATAGCTCGGCTACACCTCTGCCATTGTATCCTGAAGAGTCTAGCCTTACGATGACAACTCCTTTGATCGCTTTAGCAATCCCTACTGTGCTCATTGGGTTCTTGGGAGCTCCCTTGCCCTCAGGAGTCCCTGGGTCTGACCTGCTCTCTCAGTGGCTAGATGGACCCAATCCGGTGATAGATGATGTGGGGAATTGGGCAGAGTTTGTTTACACATCTGTGCCTTCTGTGAGTGTGGCTCTGTTTGGAGCTTTATTAGCCTATTTGGTGTATGGCTCTGAAGCAATTCGTAAGAGAGGACCTGAAAAAGAGGGTGATATAGATCCAACGCCCCAAGGCATACCTGGTTATTTGCTCAATCTAGTTTATGACTGGTCTCTTTATAGAGGGTACATAGACCAAATCTACGAGATTCTCTTTGTTCAAAACATCCGTATCTTAGCTCGACTCGTCTCTTCTCTGGATCAGTGGATGGTGGACGGAGTCGTGAATGGAGTCGGTATGTTGACCTTCTTGGGAGGAGAGGGTATGAGGTATGGAGAAGGGGGGCGGATCTCATCTTACCTATTTGTCCTAGTGACTGCTATGCTCTTCTTTCTGATCATACCCACATTGGTTTACTTGCCTATCTTTTAGGGAGCCAGGTTTGTCATAGGTTGTCATCAGATTCATTTGTTCAAACGATAAGCTGGAAGAGTTGTAAGCACCCAAAAGGTTCTCAACCTTTTGGGTTGCTGTTGCTATGGCCGCCTTTTCTCTGTACAATAGACGCTGAGGCACGCCAAAGATCGCTTCTCTTGGAAGCCTCTTCTTTTCTTTCTTCTTTTCTTGGGCACCCTAAGCCCTCGGTTAGCACGAGATGGCTAGGGCAAAGCTCTCCCTCTTGATCTTTCACTTCTTCCTTAGTAGCTCAGTGGTAGAGCGGTCGGCTGTTAACCGATTGGTCGTAGGTTCAAGTCCTACCTGAGGAGATAAGAATTCAGAATAAAAGATTGCAGCCAGAAGGTTAATAGTATTGTAAAAAACATTCTAGGGTCCCCTCTCTTTGTTTTGCAAAAGAAGGAACAAAGAGGGAAGTTTTACTATTCAAATCAAAATGATGTAGATGGTGTAGATTGTGTACATCTATTTCTTTTTTTCTTTGTGCTTATCTCTTTACATTTTCAAAAAAGACATTATTGTCAGTTTTCAAAAAAAAAAGATAAAAAAGAGCTTTCCTTTCCTCAAATGTAATTGATATGTATCGCGGGATCGTTTCGCCTTTTAGCAAATAGATCTTTGTGAGCGAGGAGGGATTCGAACCCCCGACACCGCGGTTCGTAGCCGCGTGCTCTAATCCTCTGAGCTACAGGCCCTTGGCATCTTTTCTTTATACATAAAAAAGAGAGAAAAAAAAGGAATATACTCTCGAAGAAAGCTAAGACAAGAATGTAAATTGTGTAGATCTACTTTTTTATTTTTGAGTGGAGGGAAAGGATATCTGTGCTCAGACTATCTTAGCCATCAAAGATGTTCGAGCCCCTGCTTTTCTTTCTTTCTCTCTCTCTTATTTCTTGATTTATTATTGCTAAAAAAAGACCATAGGGTTTTANTTTATACATAAAAAAGAGAGAAAAAAAAGGAATATACTCTCGAAGAAAGCTAAGACAAGAATGTAAATTGTGTAGATCTACTTTTTTATTTTTGAGTGGAGGGAAAGGATATCTGTGCTCAGACTATCTTAGCCATCAAAGATGTTCGAGCCCCTGCTTTTCTTTCTTTCTCTCTCTCTTATTTCTTGATTTATTATTGCTAAAAAAAGACCATAGGGTTTTAGTGTAAATCTATTTTTTTTTCTAGTTGAACTATCTGTGATCCTGGCGTCGAGCTATCTTCCCGCAGGGCTTCCCCTGAAGTATTGTCACCGCAGTAGAGTTTCACCACCAAGTTCGGGATGGATTGGTGTGGTTCCTCTACGCCTAAGGCACCAGGATGTCAATGGAGTCGAGAATCCAATAGAGGAAAGGAAAGGTGAGCTCTCTAGCAAGGGTAAAACCTTATTGCTAGAGGCTCATCTATCCGCAAAGTCTTATATTATAAGAGAACTCTATAAATGGCTTCCAAAGGAAAGGATCTATTCCTATTTGGAGGCCTTAGCAAGGTTCAAACCCCTCGG
>WELB01000461.1:0-19128 GCA_009602725.1 Spirogloea muscicola
TGTAAAGATCTAGAAGTTGCAGGAGGACGTTCCCATGCCCGGGGTCCCCCCGGAACCCTCTAGAAGTTGCAGGAGGACGTTCCCATGCCCGGGGTCCCTCGGGAACCCTCTAGAGGAGCCCAGATTAGGGTTAGGGCTGACTAGGCTGGATTTAGGCTTAGGGCGCGGGGCGCCGGCTCGAGCTCGGGCTAGGGCGCGATTCATGACAACTGGCACCGTTGGCACTCTCAAACGGATGGAACGGTACAGTGACATGGGCTCTGGTGTGGTACAAACCCGATCTAAGCTGGCCTAGTGTGGCTGTTTGCCCATGAACGTCGTGGACTCCGTTGTGAGATTGGTCGTGTGCGATGCCTTGGCATGAGTGATCCCTGCTTTGGTACTCGCCTTGAAGTACCTCAGGTGTTGGCGGCTAATGCGGCCTCATTCTGGGTTGTGCTGAGTTCACACTCCTGCTGGTATTGTGGTGCTTGGCACTAAGTGCGATGCGGAATGTGGCTACGACTTATAGCTTCAGAAGGATCCTTGCATTGTCAGCAGTAAACCACAACTCTTACGTGACTGGCTATATGAAATAACTCCTCTACTACCAACGTAACGTGTCCCTAATCATACAAATAGGATGAGAACGTCTTGTTTGGGTATCGGACAAAGGGTGTTCTGGAGACAACCCCCTTACAGAGTGGAACGCCAGCGCACACAGCGCCCTCTCAACCGAGGGTCAGCAGCTGTCCCCGCAAGAGGCGCGGCCATGGTACTTACAGAGAGCCGGCGAGGCCCGCAGCAACGAGCTGCAGCAACGGGCTGGGCAGCAGTCGGCAGCAGCAGAGCTGTGTCGGCGGCTGCAGCAGCAGCCAGCAGCAGGGCTGTGCCTCTCTTGGCGTCACCGGTCCGACTGAGGAGTCCGGCCTCGGCATACTACTTATAAGCGTTCCATCTGCCACACATCCCCCGAGGGTGACACGAGGGTCGCCCCCAAGGTCCTCTCCGGAGGGGCGGGTCTGACCAATGGGGACACGAAGTGACGCCCTTTGGGCGGTACAAGGAGACACGAAGCGGCACCCATTGCACGGTACCAAGGAGGCACGATGCGGCGCCTTGGGCGGCGCGACGGGGCGCCTCGGGCGACTCCAAGAAGGCGCGAAGCGGCGCCTCCTTGACGGGGCACGTGCGGTACGAAACCGGGACCTCGGGGACCATTGTTTGCTACATGCAGTGGAGCAAAGCTACCGGTACCGTCTGGGACTTCCATAGGGTGCATACAGTACAATCAAGTGAGGTTATTCGCACTGTTGGCACTCCCAATTGGAGGAAACAGTATACCCACTCTCGGCCATGCTTGGCGGCATGCTCTGCCGCGGCCATGCTCGGCGCCATGGCGCCTGCTGGAGAGAGCTCATGGTTCCCTCGTCAAGCACGCTCCTCGCGGGCGAGCCTTGGGGCGACCCCCATACACCCTGGAGGGAGGGTGTCACGGAGAAGCACTAAGTCTTGCACGTAGCAGAGAGAGGCCCGACCAAAGGCCGAAGACTCAGTGAAGCTCTGAGAGGCGCAGCCTAGCGGCTGCCTGCTGTTGCAGACCGTTGCCACGCGCGGCTCGTTGCCGGCTCTGCTGTGGAGACCTTGGCGGCGGGGAGTAAAGTCTGCAGCGGGTACCCAAGGGTGGAGCTGCTGCTTAGTGGCATTATTACAGAGCAAGTCTTCCGCTGTGCCGGAGTGATTCCTCGTGGCGGGGGTTTGTCCATAAGTCCCCAAGCACTCAATCATAACAAGGACGCATTCGGCTTGAATCTGCCTGTTAGGGACCGAATGCCACAGTGTAGCAAAGTTACCGGCACCGTTTGGAACTCCCAAACGGTAGATACGATATAGCCATGTCAGGTTACCGGCGCCGTTTGCATCCCAAATGGAGGGAACATCACGTACCTCCCACCTACATGTTCACGTCCTCGGGACGAGAGGGGATCTACAGGGGTTCGACCTGTGGGAGTTGAGCCCGGCGGGAAGATACTGGACGACGGAGAGAAGAGGTGTGGCCTCCTGTCAGATACTTCTGTACGAGGGAAGGACAATTGACAAAATTGAGTGCAGGTTTCCATGTACTGTGCTCAGGAAGATGACCTAGCTACTTGATAAGGTACTCACTAACGACGCCCACGGAGATTGTCCGGTGTGACAGACCCTCCTCCGCTTAGAATTTTTCCTCGTTGTCAAGAACGAGGGAAGGTGTAGGCGGTGGGATACGGCCATCCGTCTGTCATGGCTCGAGCTGAGACACGTGGAAAACCTCGTGGATATCCCTTGGCACCGGAGTATCGAGCTCATATGCGACCTTGCGACCAGACGCATGACATGATAGGGTCCAACCCACTTTGGCAGCAACTTGGTGAGCAGGCGAGTCTCAAACGCTACGAGGTGACCCTCCTGCAAGGAAACGGCTTTTGCCGGTCAAAGAGTTTTCACACCACATATGACTACAATGGAGCGCCTTCTCGAGGCAAGGCCCAAAACAGGTAGGGAAACTAGAACTTGTTTTGGTGTCCATGAATGCCCGCGGGCATTTGGACGACCACCCTAGGGAACGTCCTTACGAGTGAGCTTCGTAAGAGGAGATGCCATGCGTCCGTGCCGTTGCAAGATTGCTTTACTATACTGGACTTGGTATGCTTTAAACGCAACTGCGGCATATTCCGAGGCACTTAGCCACTCCTTTACGTCAGTATCTGCAAATAGATGCAGCATGACAACTACTTTTGGGTTTGACAAGAACCCCGTCTTTGCCTACAACATGCCCTAATACTGGTTACACACACTTGGCATACAAGTGATTTGACATCGCAAAGGCAGCACTCGCTGCAGGTGCAACACGTAATACCCGGGTGTCGTTCGAGACACCAGTATGTTCAGCCAGTATATCAGCGCAGAGTCATACGATGGGGGCCAAGACTTCGGCTGTCACAGCCTGACACCTGCTAGGTGCATCGGGCAAATTAAAGCCGAGCACCTTGGGCTCGAAATGTCTGAGCGCGTACAACAAGCCAAATTCGGAACTTCCCCAGGCGTGATACAAATTTGGTAATAAGTTCCCACAGATTCAGGGAGCAGACACACGTGCTGCCCCGAGACGATCACACAAATCATCAATAACAGGCAAAGGTACCGGTTCTTGACAGTGAGCTTGACTAGATCTTGATGCAGGATGCACATCCGATGACTTCCGTAGTGCTTCTCAAGGAAGCGGATAGGTGCACCATACAGCGACTAAGGTGGCTCACTATGCCCGTACTTCAGCAAGTCCGCCAATTGCAATTGCAGCTCTTGACACTAAAAGTACTCAGTCGGCAAAGAGGGCAGTACGGCGGCAGAGCGCTGGACGTCGTTGAGCCACTTCGCATGAGGAGGCAACCACGTCCAGAGGTGTTCGGCAAATGTATCCAACTACAGCATTGACTGGTTGTCAAGAGCCGCACCAAGTGAGGCTACCACACGTACTACAGAGTCATGGAAAGACTCATTACTCATCAGCAGAAGCAGATACTTAGCAAAAGCTGGATGCGTGTGAAGGTACACCTTCAACGACATCTATTGGTCTCAGAGTGCAAGATGCTGTTAAAAGCATTCAATACAAATCAACCCTTTGGCATTGAAAGGCGGAGACGAGCACTCACTCAGAGTACTCTGTTGCACTAACAGCTGCAGGCAGTCAATACGGGCAGCTTTCCAGCTTTCCAGCGAGTGCATAGAAATACTCAGCACTAGCTGGAGAAACGGTCCAGTTTTCGCTACCAGGCAATATGGCCAACGTTACAGGGCACTGGGGCAGAACACTAGGACCCCATATGGTTGTTATTCATGGCCGCTAAGTGTGGCTTGGCACGTGGTCATCACGGGGGTATACTGGCGAGGAATTGGCCAAGCAGTGGCCGCAGAGGGCGTTGACAACATTTGCCAAGCCGGGCTCCGCGTGCTTACTCAACCCAGAGCTGCGACATCACATTGTAAACAGCTGCAGACGGCAAAGGACTTCCACTGGAAGTAGGTGACACCGGAAGTTGTAACGAATGATGTGGATCGCCAAGCCCGGGCTGCCGGCGGCGCGGAGAAGAGCGTGGAAAGCATTGGATGAGGCTGCAACAGTAGAATGAGCAACGGTCAATGCAGGGGCAAGGGTCCAGGGGCCCGAGGTTGGGTGAAGAACTCAGCCCCTTTTCCATCTCGGATTCCCTTATATAGCCCGACGGACTGCGAGCCCGGCCATACAGGCCCAGGTGGTAAAATTGGCACCCAACCTCTCGTTGACGACCCGTCCAAGACCTGTTGACGGCTATCATCGGGCTACCACCGACAATCTACCCATCCATTGGCTACCACCGTCATCCGACGATCCCCTGTCAATGCCCCGTCGATAGCCACTGACGGTCAACTACCCTTGGGCTAGCATTCACGTCAACAGTAACGGCCGCTATTGACGCCGTCAAGATAGTCTACAGCGCTGCCGCCTCCCGTCGCCGTTCCAGCGCCAGCACCATGCTGTCTCGCGCGTCACGATTCAGGTTGCGCCGCTCTCCGCTCAAGGTTATCTGTCAATACATTACTGCTGCATTGACATTCTAGCCATGTAAATATTATTACAAAGGTGATCTTGATCAGGGCCACAAAAGCCTTGAGGTCAATGATGATGGCGGACAGCCACATTCTCATCGCACTTAGTGCCAAGCACCATACTGCCCGCCATTTGGAGTGTGCACTTAGCACGAACCAGGGTGAAGGCGCACCAGCCGCCAATACCTGAGGTACGGCAAGGCGAGGACCAAAGCAGGGATCACCCATGCCAAGGCATCTCCCAATACCGACCTCACGACGAAGTCCACGACCTTCTTGGGCACATAGCCCATAGCCAGGCCAGCTAAGATCGGGGTTGAAGCACACCAGGGCCAATGTCTCACACACTAGACAAACGGGAACTGGCCAGCTCGTGTCACACAGCAGCACAGCTGATAGCTGATATACAAGCAGTGTCATGGCTTGAGTGGCACAAAACCACTTGTCGCCAAGTGACAATACCAAATTGGCGAGAACGAACGACTCGTTCAACGCCCAGGTTGCAGTGATACACACGCCAATTGTGCCCAGATACTCGCAAAGTGAATGGCGAGTTCTGTACATATGGTCACTCAGCTTGGACAAGTACCAATATCATGAGATCCCCGGGGTGGACTTCTCACCGGAGGATGCCACTAGGCAGGGTCCCACACAGAGAGGTGGTCACAAGCCACACGCGGACGGAGGATTGCAGTACAAGCAAGCCATACCACTTTTCTCAATGCCAGGTGTTGATGCTGCTCCTGCTTTCCTAGCCCACACGGCAGGTGCAGACGACAGAGCACACCCATTCATAAGTCCGGCAGCAACAGTAACTTTGATGGACCAGCCAATTGGTCAAGCCACCGGCTCTGTTGGCATAATATGACCATTTAGGACAAGTGGCCCGCCAGGTGGCGGGTTGGCTTGCCGGGCAACTGGCCCGCCCAGGTGCGGGTCCCGCTCGTTCGAAAGATAACCTCGCCAGGATCCACCGGTTCAACGGAGGATCTTTGGCCGCCGCAAGGCGGCCATGGGGCAAGCCGCCTACACCCGTGGAGGGGGGGTGGCACGGGGAAGCACGAAATGCCTTGGGCTGAGGCTCGACAGGAGTTCAACAGGTGAAGCCCAGGAGCAGCCTTGCTGCAGCTCGCAGCTGCAGCCGCCGCCGCACCCTGCTGCGGGGCTTGCTGCGCCGGCCTGCGCCCAGGAGGTGGAGTCGCCGCTGGACGGCGACGCCACAGGGCCTGTCTTCCGCTGCGCCGATGCGCTAGTGCTTTGCCTGTGTAGTGGGTTGGTCCCTAACCCCCTACAGCCGAGTTCATAAGGACAGCCCACCTAACTGCGTGTGTAGGGCGAGATACCTTAACTGTAGGTAGACATGGCTGGTAGGGACGGCTGGACACATCTTAGTCGTGACTACGGATGCAGGTGGAGACGGTCACGTCAAACCGTTGCTCCGGCAGCACCAGGCAAGCAGTCTACAGGAGACGCAAGGATTGCTCGGCCGACAGCATGGGCGAGCAATTTGCACATCTCATAGCACACCCCCACACATTGTTGCTAGCAGGTCCCCTTGGACCAGCAGCCTCATACTGCTCCATCAAGACCACAACGCGCTGAGCCTCCTTGGAGTCGGGCGATCCAGGGACAGCGATTGGAGCCCCGACAGCTCATCAAATCACTGCCTCGACCTTAGCAGGTTGAATAGCCGGCAGAGGGGGACTAGGTGCAGTTTTTGAGTCAGCCGACTCCATGCCTTTACACCAACACACTGAGGGATCGAGTCAATGGCGAGTATAAGACATATCTGTTGGAACAAGACTACCACTGTGCACCAGGCAAGCATAGCAAACATGGTAGCCCGCCAGATTTTACTCCCAAAGAGCAAAGCCATGGAAGCAGACTGAGGGAGAGCCAGCGAGAGTACAGACCAGCGCCTCTTCAATAGTCAGACTGCCGCCCACCTGCGGCCGGGTGATATGCCGTGCTTGATAGGCCGGCTACACACCGGGCACAGGTGGTTACGCAGGGCGAATACTGACCAGGGGATGAAGATTGCCGCCGGGAAGAAGAGCCGTTCTGCATCTTGAACTCCCGGTGCGTGGATGTCGAGGCGAGGGGTCGCGCACTTGTCGCTTCGCTGATGACGGGCTCCACACACGGACTGGAATTTTTCACGCTTACGGTGAATAAGTAGTCCAGCATTCGGAAGGGTCCTTGCACTGTCGGCCGTAAGATACAAAATTTACGTGACTGGCCAGATGCAAGAATTCCTCTTATATCAATGTAACGTTTTTATCCCTATACACACGGTTAGGGTCAGAAGTTCCTATTTGAGATTTCGGACAAAGAGTGTTTAGCACAGGAGACTGCCGGTGCTTACAGCGTATGTAAACTCCCTCAATTTGGGAGACCAAACAACATCCGTAAGCGGCTTCATGCGCGGCTTCACGCGTGGCACACGCCAGTCACGCGCGTCACGCGCGTCACACACAGTCACGCGCGTCACGCGCCAGTCCCCTGGACTCGTATCCCATTCGTCAGGCTCGCGCCCAGCGCAGCCTGCACCACGCGCGGCACGCGCCAGTCGTATCCCTATAGTTCGGGTCCGCCCCTCCGGGGGCCGGACCTTGGGGCTGCCCTCGTCGCACCCTCGGGGTAGGAGTAGCAGGGGGAACGCTATCAGTAGGAGGCCGAGGCCAGACTGCTCAGTCGGACCAGTGACGCCCAGAGAGAGGCACAGCCCTGCTTGCCTGCTGCCGCAGCCGCCGCCTCAGCCCTGCTGCTGCCGTCAGCTGCCCAGTCGCTGCGGACAAAGCTGGCTCTCTGTAAGTGCCATGGTTGCCATGGGAACAGCTACTAAGCCAGACTTCCGGTAGAGTCGCCGTCTTCTGGCGGTAAGGCAAAGTAAGACTGTCACGGTGCTACGCAATGCACGTGTGTGCGCCGTGCGCGCTGGCAAGTTGGAGGCAGCAGCTCGTCGCTGCGGACATCGCTGGTTCTCTGTAATTGCCATGGTTGCCATGGGGACAGCTACTAAGCCAGACTTCTGATCGAGTCGCCGTCTTCTGGCGGTGCCTCACGGTAGAACTTCCGCGGTGCTATGCAATGCAAGTGTGTGTGCCGTGTGCGCCGGCAAGTTGGAGGCAGCTCGTCGCTACGGACATCGCTGGCTCTCCGTCAACGCTATGGTTGCTACGGGGACTAATACTAAGCCAGACTTCCGATAGAGTCGCCGTCTTGTGGCGGTGCCTCAGGGTGAGACTTCCGCGGTGCTATGGAATGCACGCATGTGCGCCGTGCGCGCTGGCGTTCCACTACGTAGGGGGGGTAGTTACTAAATCCCCTAGGTCCGAATTCGACAAGGACGTACCAATCCCTACTGCGTGTATGGGGATCAGGATTCACGATCACATAGCGCATCGGAAGTCTTACCCTGAGGCACCGCCCAAAGGCAGCGACTCCAACGAAAGTTAGTAGCTGTCCCCCCCGCGCGGGGCGTAGCCATCGTTCCTACAGACAGAGTGCCGACGAGGCCTGCATCGACGAGCTGCGGCGACGGCTGGGCAGCAGGCGGCAGCAGCAGAGCTGTGGCGGGGCCTGCGGCAGCAGGCAGCAGCGGGGCTGTGCCTCTCTCGGCATTGGTCCGACTGAGCAGTCCGGCCTCGGCCTAGTTCTGATAGCGTTCCCCCTGCCACCCCTTCCCCGAGGTTGTGACGAGGGTGGCGGCGGGCCTGACAGGGGAATATGACGCCTCCAAGACTTCGGCGCACAAGGCGAAATGCCTGGCGCAGAAGTCCAGGGGACCAGGGGACTAACGCCAAGAAACCGTCGCACACGGCCCAGAGAGCTGGTGTAACGTTCCTCCCATAGGAGAGGGCGCGCCAACGGTGCGCGAACACCTTACAGGAGCGTATCGTATCTACCGTTTGGAGTTGCAACCGGTACGGGTGACTTGGCCACACTCCGTGTAGCTAAGTACGGTTTGAGGTCCCGGGCTCATTATCCGTGCGCACACCTCGGGCCAACACCCGGCGAGCTGGCCGGGTGGGCCAGCTCTCCCTCAGCAGTGCCCTGCGAGCTGGCCGGGTTGGCCAGCTCTCTTGGCCTCATGGCCGCATGGCCTCTGTCCTGTGTCCTCATGGCCTCAGTCCCTTGGCCCCGTGAGTCAGGCTATTGGCCTGGCGCGCCACCTCCTTGGCGCTAGTCCCTGTTCAGCGCGCCAGTCTCCTGGACTTGCGCGCCGGCCTCTTGGCGCTAGTCCCTTGGACTCGTGCTACAGGCCTCTGGCCCTGTGCGCCAGCCTCTTGCATTGATCGTGTCCCCTAGTCAGGCCCGCCCCTCCGGGGGAGGGCCCTGGGGGCGACCCTAGTCACACCCTCGGGGGGGGGTGGCAGGAGAACCGCTATAAGTAGTAGGCCTTGGCCAGACTCCTCAGTCGACCAACGCCGAGAGAGACAAAGCTCTGCTGCTGCCTAGCCAGCCCCGCTGCTGCCTGCTGCTGCCGCCGCTGCCACAGCTCTGCTGCTGCCGCCTGCTGCCCAGCCCGTCGCCGCAGTTCCTCGCTGAGGTCCTCGCCGGCTCTCTGTGAGTCTATTGGTAGAGTCCCCGCCCTAGGGCGATGCCTTCAGTGTCAGACTTCCGCTACGCTCTGTGTTCGTACGTGCGTCGGCGTTCTCTTGTGTGAGAGTTGTCTCCAAAACACCCCATTACCGAACCCAAATAGGACATTCTAAACCTAACTGTGTGATTAGAGGCAGGGGTGTTATAGATGGCCCACCCGAACCAGCCCGTCCGGCCGTGGGCGGGGGCGTGCGCACAAGGTACGGAGCCCAAGACCACGAACCGTTCTCAGCTACAAAGGGTGTATCAAAGTCACCGGCACCCTTCGACCCTCCCAAATGGTAGATACGATACGACCATGCAAGCTTACCGGTGCACTTTGCACGCCAAACGGAGCGAACGTTACACGGTGGGCAGAAAGTATGGCATCATTCCGTTTTCAGTGATTGTCCCGCCCTGGAATGATATCTGTATCGGATCCGGATCCAGTGAGGCCATATTGCAGGGGGCTCAGGCGGCTGCCTTGTGCAATGCAGGAATTCAAGCCGCAGACGTGCGCCCCTCTCGTGGCGTCTCTCGGCAACCCACCTCCAACCTCTCTGAGCTGTACGTGCGTATGCGTGACGGTACTGGTTCTCGACTGCAATGCCTTGTGCACAGGAATGATGCAGGAGTTGCAAGCGACGGCCTACAGTGGTCATCTAGGTGAGGGAAAGACCACGAAGCCCGCAAGCCGCTTGTTCTGGTGGCTGGGTCGTTCGGCCCAAGTACACTCCTTTGTACGGAGTCGCTACGTGTCAGCGTAGTAAGGCCAACTCTGTGAAGTTTGCCGGCTTACTCGAGCCTTTTACAATTCCTCAGCAGACTTGGGCAGATGTGAGTGTTGACTTCATCACCACCTGCCCAGTACGTGTAAAGGCTTCAACGCATCGTTGTCTTTATGAACCATGCTTTACAAATGTGTATCTTGCTTTTACGACCACCTGTCTATCTGCAGACGGATACTTGGTCTTGTGGACCGATTATGGAGATGCATGGAGATCTCCCCGCGCGGGTTGTCTCCGAAGATGACCCCCGCTTTTACAAGACACTTCTGAATAGAAGTATGCAGGCTCATTGGCAGGAAGTAATCCATGTCCACAGCTTTCCAACCCCCAAACTAACAGTCAAACTGAGTTGATAATTGGGTCTTGGAGGACATGCTACAGCATTCTGTGACCCTAGTCACACTGACTGGGCTGAGTACCTTGCACCGGCATAATACCGTGAACAACGCCTGGCATACTCCCACCGGGATACACCCTTCTCCCTCCATTCTGGTCGGCATACCCGAGTATCGTCACAGGTGGGGAGACCCGGAGCGCGTTCTGGCCGCCACAGCTTCTATTGGAAACCTCCTGAAAGCTCAGCAGGGGGCCCGGCATTTCGTGGCAATTGCCCAGCAGCGGCAAAAGGTGTATGCTGACCAACGTCGAAGTGATGTGTCTTTCTAACATGGGTGCTCAAGTGCTACTAAGTACGAAGCATCTTCCCTTGCGGGCAGTGGCTACACCGCAAGCGCTTTACTCAAGTGGGTTGGACCATTCCCTGTGCTGCGCCTTGTTTGTAACGTTTCCGCCGTTTGAGGGTGCCAACGGCGCGCGATACTCTTGCATGAGCGTAGCTTATCTACCGTTTGGAGTCCCAAACGGTGCGGGTAGCTTGGCTGCACTCTGTGTAGCTGAGTACGGTTCGAGGGTCCCGGGCTCCGTACCCTGTCGGCACGCCTCGGGCTCACGCCCTGCAGGCCGGCCGGGTGGGTCAGCTCTCCCTCAGGCCGGCGCCCCGCAGGCCGACCGGATCGACCAGCTCTCTCGGCCTTATGGCTGCATGGCCTCGGTCCTGTGTCCGCATGGCCTCAGTCCCTTGGCCCCGTGAGCCAGGCTATTGGCCTGGCGCGCCACCTTCTTGGCGCTAGTCCTTTGGACTCGTGCTGTGCAGCGCGCCAGTCCCTTGGACTCGCGCGCCGGCCTCTTGGCGCTAGTCCTTTGGACTCGCGCTACAGGCCTCTGGCCCTGTGTGCCAGCCTGTTGTATTTGTCGTGTCCCCTTGTCAGGCCCGCCCCTCCGGGGGAGGGCCCTGGGGGCGACCCTCGTCATACCCTCAGGGGAAGGATTGCAGGAGAATCGCTATAAGTAGTGGCCCTTGGCCAGACTCCTCAGTCGGACCAACGCCCGAGAGAGACACAGCCCTGCTGCTGCCGAGCCAGCCCCGCTGCTGCCTGCTGCTGCCGCCGCCGCCACAGCTCTGCTGTTGCCGTCTGCTGCCAGCCCGTCGCCGCAGCTCATCACTGCGGGCCCTGCCGGCTCTCCGTAAGTCTGTTGGTAGAGTCACCGCCCTAGGGTGGTGCCTCAGGGTAAGACTTCCGCTGCGCTCTGTGCGCGTGTGTGCGTTGGCGTTCTCCTGTATGAGGGTTGTCTCCAAATACCCTATGCTCCAAACCAGGACATTCTGACTTCAACTGTGTGATTAGAGCAGAGATGTCACAGTGGTATCAAAGGTGTTCTTGCATCTAGCCAGCCAAGTAAAAGGTTGTATTTTACTGCTGATAGTGCATGGATCCCTCTGTATGCTGGACTAATTTTTATATTTCGAGTGAAATTTTCCAGCGTAGACGTGGACCTGTCATCGGCGAAGCGGCACGTGTGCCACCCTGCTGCCGTAGACCGCTGCCGCGCGGCTCGTTAATGGCTCGCTGTGAATACCTCGTCACCGAGTGTCGTGCCTTCGAGGTGGATATAATCTCATTGACAATGATGAAGTGAATGAAAATTGGCTCTCCCAGAGGGGGCAAGGATCCGAAGGGTCCAAAAGCGCTTCCAGAGCTCGTCCGGTAGGATAGTGAGCCAGTAACCTCTAGAGAGGAGCCGCAAAACAGAAATACTAGCAGCCGGAAAGCTTATCCCCCGAATGCCAGAGGCTGCAGCTGAAGCACGGCCAGCACGCAGATCGCAGCAAGGCGTGGGCCATGGATCGCTGGAGACATATGCATAGGCGCACACGAAAGACCTGAGCTAGCTAGCCAGCGGCGTGGAAGTCGGCCTGCTCACCTCGCCTGCAGTACACAGCGCGTCGTGCAAGCTGGGCAAGAGGTCGAGCCACTGTGACCCGAAAGCCCCGTGCACATGAACGGGCAGGGGGACGAATTCGTCCGCTGCTGGGTGGTCCGCAAACTTCGCCGCTTTGCCGCGAGCGGCGGTCGCCGCTGCATATTCAACCCTCGAGGCAGAAAGCCCCGGATTGGTACGGTCCACCAAATATGTGATGACCACGTCGGCGATTACGCGCAGGCCGCCCCGCGGCATGGTGGTCGACCCACCAGGTCGACCCGTCGAGTATGGGTCCATCCGCTTTCTGCAGGATGCGCATGATGGACGTGTTCTCTAGCGCCACGATGTAACAAGCCTCCTGGAAGATGCCAAAGATGGCACATGCATAAGCAAGCACATAGACAGATGTACATCACCTGCTGCTAATTTGACCCGCTCAGAAATCACGAAGATAAGTGGCTCTCCCACAGGGGGCACGTGTGTGAAGAGCCAGCCCGATAAAAGTTGACAATATCCGAAAGAGGGACCAAAAGTGCTGTCTCAGAGCTTGGATAGGTGGATCACTTAATAATAATTCGAAAGTGAGGAGCCGCACCTTCGAAGGACTAGCAGCCAGAAAGCAATCCCCCTGACCATGACGATAGCCAGAGGCTGCAGCTAGAGCACGGCCAGCACGCAGGTGCAAGGCGTGGGCCATGACCGCTGAGGGAGATGGAGAGGAGCACACAATAGACCTGAGCTAGCGAGCCAGCGGCGCTCAAGTCAGCCTGCTCGCCTCGCCTGCAGGACACAGCGCACCGAAGCGTGGCCAACAGGTCGAGCCACTTGGATCCGAAAGCCCCGTGCTTATCCACGGCCAAGGGTACGAACTCGTCCCCCCTGCCGGTTAGGTCTGCGTAAGTTGTCGCCTCGCAAAGAAGAAAGAATGTGGCTCCGAATGGGTGCAAGGGCTGTGTTACCGTAACCGCTCGGCTCAACACGAGGTACTCGCCGAGCTCCCAGCCCTTGTCGCGAGCGTGGTTCCCTTTCCCAGGTGGCCCACTTCACTGACTTGCGGGCGCAGGCGCGTTACATGGCGGAGGTCGACAAGGCGGCTTTCACTGCCACGCGGCAGCTCCTCCTTACGACAGACGTGCTGTGCATGCCCGGCTGCGATCGGCATCCTCCCATGTCGTGGCAGCCTGGCTCTCCGCGCTGACACTCTACGACGCACTCGGACGAGCTCTACCGCACGGCAATCCATCGCCTGCTGGATCTCCCCCCGCCCTGTCTGCTAGGCGTGCTGTAGTGCGAGTGCGGGGAACGGTCGGTGGACCCGGCAGAGCTGGCGGCGCATGTCCTCCGCTGCGCTACTGGAGGTGAACGCACGGCGGCCCACGACCTCCTCAGAGATGCCATGTTCGGCATTTTCCTGGAGACGGGGTACACTGTCGCTGTGGATAGATAATTATGCCCATCCTACAGAAGGTGGATGGACTGCACACTCGCCGAATCGACTTGGTGGCCACCAGGCTGGGCGACGGCTGCGCATCATTGCAGATGTGGTCACCACTGATGCGGTGAACTGCCTATTGAGAAGGACGAGGTCGCCATCTATTACCTCTCTCTTAAATGTCATGCCAATCACCACGTGCCTCGGAGACACCACCTCTTTGTAGTTCATCCACCAAAGCCTGCTTCTATGTGCAAGCTCTAAGTGCCCTCACATTGCAGCTGTTGCAGCACACTCCTATTGCTATGCTGTGGCATACGGATGCCACAGCCTTCGGGATGTATACCTCATCAAGCATAAGGCTTGGGTCTGGAAACATCACCGCCCTAGCCGATAGTTCGACGCTCTTGCCGCTAATTTTATTGCGAAATATGCCGCCCATATCCGATACTAGCTTTATAATCCCGTCGCTTTTTCGGAGTGTTTCCAAGTACTGCATAAGATAGTCGGAGCTTGCTCTTGTGCTATTCAACAAGGTAGACATGTGGATAGATGCATGTAAGGTTGCTAAAAGTACGAGGTGTGGCATGGTGGAGATATACAGAAGAGGGGAGCAGATGAAGGTCGTGTCGCAGTGCGTAGAGGAGTGCATAGACCGTGGCATAGTGCTGCAGTCTGTTAAAGCATCCTCGCGGTACAACATTGAGGGAGCAAATATTATAGAGCCTGTTAAGGCCGTGTATCGACACTGTACCCTCATTGATTTCCAGTCACTGTATCCGTCTATAATCGTAGCCTTTAGTATATGGCCGTCAACGTATGTTAGAGATGACACAGGCGCCTGTGTGGCGGTCAGCAGGAGGGAGTATGGGACGGTAAAAGACCATCTCTTTAGGAGCGATAAGACAGGCCTATCCCCTGGTATTGTCAGGAGGCTGCTGCAAGAGAGGAAGTCAGTCAAGAAGGCAATGGTTTTGCACGACAGTCTTCCACGACTTATACAGTGCTGAATAGGAGGCAAAAAGCACTCAAAGTGTGCGCCAAGTATGTGTACGGGACAATGGGCTTCAAGAATAGCAGGTACTTTGGGCATGTAGGGTGCGCAGAATCAGTCACAGCTATGGGGAGGGTCATGTTAAAAGAGCTCGTAGCACACATAGAGCGAAGGGACCTGAAGGTCATATACGGTGACACGGACTCTTGCATTATATCTTCTAAGTGCGCCACAAGAGCGGGTATTACACATGGCACAAAGTGCATTGTGAAGAGACCACAGATGTGCTGCCTCCACCCATGGCACTGGGGTTTGGGAGAGGAGAGGATGTCCTCTAGGAGAGAGAGGATGTCCTCTAGCAGAGAGAGGACGTCCTTTAGGAGCCTAGACCTGGTGTGCACGAACTTTATGTGGGATGCTACTTGATCGGCTCCCTCAGATTGCAGGTACTCTATTAGCTCCTTTGTTGAGAAGTTCCAGAGGTACCCATCTGATGAGCACTCTATGCATACACCACTTATAAAGCACCACAGCCTTCTCATGCAGGTGACAACGCTATCGCAAAGCATGCCGTATACAAGGTCACATTTGGAGTACTCTATCTCTGACTTGGAGACCGTAAGTAAGAGTATACGGCTGAGCTTAGCGATGCTATCCTTGTATTTGTAGACCATGTACATGTATTTATTATACCTCGTCATCTCCGAGGTAAGGTTAATAATCGTGTGGTCTGCTGGGACCAGACCCTTGTCTTCTGGGAACACAGTGCTGAACTCTCTCTCATTGCCTCTCGTTAATGAAGGACCTGAGCTTATCGATTGTAATGCACTTCGTTGCGAAGGTACACTGTCAACAGTGATATTTGTAGTCTTGTATACAACAGATGAGAACATGCCCCTCTTTATGCATCACTTCTTCACAATGATCGCATCCTCCTGGTTGTATCCGATAATAAGCATAGTACACGAGACAAGATTCACGCCATTGGGGTCGCTGTTGTAACCAATCTCTCTCCCTTTCATAGTTGAGACGAGGGGTTTTTGCAGCATAGTGCATGCCTTCTCGTACCAGCCATAGATAGGCCACTTGTCGAGCTGTTCGATCGGCCTCAACTGTTTGCTTGGCCGTCTCGGCTGTTCGATCGGCCTCAGCTGTTCGCTCGGCCTCGGCCGTTTGCTCGGCAACTTGTAAAGCGGCAGCTTGCAAGCCCATGGCGCTAACTTACCCCTGCTTATGTGGAGAGACTGCTTCATCATAGACGAGGCAAAGGCACAAAGATTCTAGAGGACAATCGAGCGTGCATATGCCTGAAGTAGATAGCGCTGCCCGATCTTGGTGAAATCCTGGACGGGGAATCCACTGCTTGTTTTCCCCGGCGGTCCTGCATCTCCATCTGAATCCGCATATTCTCCCCGCGCTGGGAGGTATGATGAGCTTGCAATCGGTCCTCAACCCTTTTGGGAGTAGTCTACTGGCTCAAGCAGAGGATGGTGTGGAAGAAGACATCTGAGAATGCGGTTAAGTCGCTTGGCGGCGCAGCTCGTGCGGACCCAAAGAGGGTCTCGACGGTCATACTTGAAAACCCGAACAAGAGCGCTGGGAGTGGTCCACGGTAGGCCGCTCGCAGACCCTTAGGGCCAACAAAGCTCAGATCAAAGCTGGTCAAATATGTGCTCATTGTAGCCCTTGTGTGCTGAGCTTGCAATCGGTCCTAAGCCCTTCTGGGAGGAGGCACGGAACAAACTGACGTCACGCCGTCTTCCTTCACAATATATGTGTGGGACGTCACCTATGTAATGAGCCTCTAGAGCATCTGAGCTCTTACAGGAGCTTTAAGAGGACTTATAAAATAGACGGCCTGGTATTCGTTGACAATAAAAATATGTACACACAGCAAGGAGCAGTGAAGTGGAAAGAGCATAGCACCGTATGTCTGTATGTCAATGGGATTCAAGGCTTAACATCAGACAACTGCCAAGTAGACGTTAAGCTTGAGAAAGAGCTTGGCCGCGGCATTTTTCATTGATTCATTGATTTTATTTATTTTATCTATATATAGCCCCCCCCTTGTCATGTAAAAAAGTCGCGCTATGGGAGTTTAAGACAACAGCAACGGGGGCCCAGATACAGGCCTGACGAGCCTATTGGAAACAGTCTCGGTAAAGTCCTAAAGAATACTCGTAGATCCGTTCCTGGGGGAGGTTTTGAGGGTGTTGGGTGCTATCTAATGAGGGAGTACCACAACGTGTTTAAGTATCGGATGCTCTCGCTATCTAAGGGTGCAACAATACCAGACATTGGTACAGGGCAAGGTGGTGACATATCTGAATGGAGGAGGGCTAAGGAGGTGTGCTGCATAGAGCCTTCATACAGCTCTATAAAGGAGATGAGGCAGAGGCTTCTTTTATCACCGTTACCTGGCGTGAGATCGTCGTTTGTTCAGTATTTTCTCACAGGCATTAATGAGGCAAATATACCCGAAAAGATATGCATAATCACAGCCTTCTTCTGTATGAACCATTGGAACGACGAAGAGCTGAAGAAGCTAGCCAGTATTGTAAGAATCAGAGGCACAAAGAAGTGTATCTTCATGTGTATTGGTCTTACGCCGAGCTACAAGTAGCAACTATTTTCAAGCTATTGATTGGCTGCCAGATACGCTAGGCCGTGAATCTACGGCCTGCAGCTGAGAGAGAGCACATGTCTTCCGAAATGCTGCCCGACATGCGATTGCTGTCTGGCATATAGAGCAGCGAGCTACATCAGCATTGCTGCAATCCATTCACAAGTGCACGCGCAATAAAAATTCATCGGAGCTGCCCAGTGTGCAAGGAGTACCAGTCGAACTCGATAAGGGGCATGGTCCTGCGGCTACGTGATACATAGTGATTGCATCAGATCCAATCCGGGGCTGTCCGTCTCGAGGGCTGGCCATGCTTCAGCCGCTCGCAGCAAATCAGCAGAATACGCTCATTACCCGGCTGGGTAGTTAGCCCTGGCCGTGGATGTGCACGTGGCTCTCGGGTCCCGGTCTCGACTTCCCAGCCAGGCTTGCGCGGCGTGCTCTGTCCACCGGGCGACTGAGCAGGCTGACTTCAACAGGCTGGCTCATTAGCACAAGTCTTCCGCATGCGACTATCCATTTCCCTACAGCGATCTATGGCCCGCGCTTTGCACCTGCGTGCTGGCCGTGCTCTCGCTGCTGCCTCTGGCTTTCGTCATGATAATTGTTTTCCGGCAGCTAGACTGTCGGATTTGAGGCTCCTCACTCGTACTTACACAGTGTTCATCATACACCAGTTCTGAGCTAGCGCTTTTGGCCTCGTCGTACTTTGGCTGCTTGCTCGTGGTACTAGGCTTCCATCTGCGTCATCTCGTGTCTAGCTGTTTATTATTTATTTGTGGCACCTTCCGGCTCCTTTGATCCGGTCCATTCTTTCTGGGCTGGCCATTTCCAGCCCTAATTCTCTATAGGCGAGCAATTTATCCAAACCTTGTCCATTATTTTGGGGCTGGCTTCGCACAGGCCTTGCCTCATTGGGACAGCCCACCTGTGATAAGCAGCCCCCAAAAATATGCAAGGTTTGGAGGGGCCAGACTATGGCGGGGCTGAAAGCGCTAGCTCAGAACTGGGATAGGATGAACCACTCGGTAGAAGAAGTGCTCGCCCATAGAGAAGAGGAGCTGGCAAAGCCAGCCCTGGAAAAAAAGTTGGAAAATGTGTAAAGCCAAAGAGAGAAGAAAAAGGGCTACACTACAAAATACTGCAAAACACGGGGCCGATGCAGAGGGAAGCTCAGTACCCACGAGTGAGCAACATCAGGTCTGAGTAGGTCGTTGCAGAGAAAGAAGCACTCCGCCGAGACCCAGAGGCGGCGGCCATGGCACGGCCTGCTTGCGCGTGGACGGCGTGGGCAAGGGAGCGTTGAAGAAAGTGCTCGCCCATTGAGATAGGGGCTGGAAAAGCCAGCCCAAAAAGGAATGAACAGAGTATGAGAAGGGGGCCAGGGGAGAAAGAAGGAAGAAAGAAAGAAAGTTAAAACGATACCGCCAGGCGAATGCGGAAGACCTGGGCGAGCGAACTGGCGGCGTTGAAGCCGGGCATCGCCCCTGGCAGACCCGGCTGCCGGTCAATCGCAAGTGTATTGTATGCGCCTGGCCGTCTCGCTGCAGAGGTCTATGGCCCGCGTGCTGCACCTTCGTGCCGGCAGAGCCCTCGCTGCTGCCTCTGGCCAGGGGACCCACTTCCAGGTACTCTGTTCATTCTTTTTCGGGCTGGTTGTTCCAGCCCCTATTCTCAATGGGCGAGCACTTTCTTCTACTTCCAGGAGCCTAGCATCTCTGATCTGCGGCTGCTTAGCAGAAGAGGGAGGGCTCGCCCATTGAGAATATGGGCTGGAACAGCCAGCCCAAAAAGGAATGAACAGAGTACAAGAAGAGGGGGGGGGAAGCCAGGCGAAGCCCTA
>WELB01000462.1:5510-18779 GCA_009602725.1 Spirogloea muscicola
CCCCCCCCCCCCCCCATGGCCGCCTCGTGGCCCGCGCGCCTCTGCCGGCGCCCTCTGCGCCCTCTGCCGGCTGCCTGCGGCGCCCACCGCAGCCTCGCCGCCGCCGCCGGGTGCACGCCCAGCTCCTCCCTCCGCCTGCCTGCGGCTCCGCTAGGCGCTGAGCACCGCAGCCTCGGCCTTGCCCGAGGCGCGGCGGGCGCTGGCCTGACTCTGGCCCTCCCCGTCTGGAAGACGGCACAGCCGTACTTTCCCTGTGGTCAACCCGGCGACGGGCGAGACGATAGCTGAACTTCCGGACGACTCGGATGCCACGGTACGGGCCTTTTGAGTGCAGATGAGAAGGTCATGCTAAGGTATTGCCTCTCTTGTAAGAGTTGGTTGTGTTACTTCCTGGAGTATGCAAATGCACGTGTTCAGCTGATGACCGTGAGCACAGGGACCTGCTACTGATATGCCTGCCTCCACCTGAGCCCGCAGGTGCAGAGCAAGTTTGAGAAGCTTAGGGAGGGTCAGAAGCGCTGGTGGGCTACAGACGTCGACCGCCGGAAGGTGACGCTGCAGTTGCTGCTTGTTGCTGAGCGTGTGCATGGATGATTTCTTCTGTGCTGGTACTGAGTATGTCTGCTGCTCGCTTGCCTTGCAGGCCATACTACTCAAATTCAATGAGCTGTTAGCTCGGGATGGGGTGAGTCTGATAGCACTCACTCTGACGCATCAAGACTGACATTGACACAAGCTTGGAGGGCGCTTGCAGGCAACCCGATTGGAAATACATCATACATTGATCTTGTCCTTGCCATTGTGCAGGACGAATTGGCGAGCTATTTGACGGCAGAGATGGGCAAACCCTTGACTCAGGCTCGAAATGAGATTGCCGCAACTGCTCAGCGCGTCAGCTTCTTTGCCAGGAATGCTCACAAGGCAAGCTTTTGCTTGCTGGATGCTCTTCTCCTTTATTGTCGCTTCTTGCCAGATCCCTGTCCATTCCAGTGGAGCTGGTTTGACAGCCACTTGCACAAGGGAGCTTGACATCAGTGCCATCGATAACTTCACCACTCAATAGACGCTCTTTCTGGTACAATAAGATACCGATCTAGCCAACATAAGCGTAATATGCCAGGACATTCTGCTGATCACCATTGAACACGGAAGGGCTTGTGCAGGTGCTGCAAGCAGAGACAGTTCTTGAAACGAAACGCTTGACCGAGAGGATCGTCTATGAACCGCTTGGAGTAGTAAGTAGAGCCTTTGCCAAATCACAAAGTGCTTCTGCACACGGGGGTCCTAAAGGAGACTGCCGCTCCGGTTGATGTTCTAAGCTGTACTTGTAAATAGCTCCTACTTGCCAGCAATGCACATGATCTGACTCTCTTTGTCAAGCACTCCGTGCAGGTTGCGAACATCTCGGCTTGGAACTATCCTTACTTCGTGTCAGCAAATGTATTTGCAGCAGCTCTCATGACAGGGAATGCGGTGCTGTACAAGCCCAGCGAGCATGCTTCGCTTTCGGGGTTGAGTATCTCTTCTCTCCTGCATGAGGTAGGCTTCAGTCAGTAAGGCATTGTCAAGTACAATACAGCACAGCCAGAAGTTTCATCCAGTTGTTGGTCTAAGGTGTGACCACTTTGTACTCACAGCTTGCAGAAGTTATTGCTGAGGTATAGCACATCTACAAAGTGTGCTGAAGCAAGTGCTAGCAGGCAGGCGTGCCAGAGGATGTTTTTGTCACAACCACCGGGACAGCCTCGGCAGGCCGAGCAGTGGCCTCTTTGAAAGGACTTGGCGGCATCTTTTTCACGGGTTCCAACCCCACCGGCATTGCCATAGCAAAGCAGGCAGCTCAGAACCTTGTCAAGGTCATTGTCAGCCCAATCCATCATGCCTGCAGCTGCACATTGCACGACCTCGCACTAGATCACTCCAGCCATGTGTCTGCTATATACACATCACAATTTAGACTCAGCACTTGCATACAGAGCACAAGGCTTGCATTATCCTTCTGGGGAGTAGTTTAATCATCTCACTCCGTGTCAGATCAAGCAGTGCATGATTAGGACCAGCAGTCTATGCTGTTGTTGTCTTCAGTACAAAGGTTCGGTGCAAGCAGGGCGCTGAATCACAGAGGCTAGGTGGGTGGCTTTTAGGGCGCAGGTGCAGCTGGAGCTGGGTGGCAAGGATCCCGTCTATGTCAGAGCAGATGTCACAGATGTACAGGCTGTGGCGTTCAGTGTTGCTGAAGGAGCCTTCCACAATTGCGGACAGGTACACATAGCAAGGCTATGGATAGGTTTACCGGATGCTCTGCCGTTGTTCAGCTTTGCATGTCCTGATCCACAATTCAGCTGACTGCTGGCTAGCATCCAGCCTACCGAGATTGCTCTGCTCAAGGGAATTCCTCATTGATGCCAAAGTTGCCCATGTTGAAGACATCAAGGTGAGATGATTAGCTGGGATCAGAGCAGCACTGCGTCCTCAATCGGTAGCTGATAAACGTCGACGTCGCCCACCAGAGCTGCTGTTCAGTGGAGCGAATATATGTGCACAGGAACATCTACTCATCTTTCATGAAGGCCTTCACGACGACCGTTGCCAGCTGGAAAGTATGTCATCTAGTATGTCGTCATGCTTATCATTGCAAGTTGGTGGTGGTCTTCCTTCTGGAGGTCAATGTATCGGCCCGGAACGGTCATGACAAGCAGATGGCATTGTGCACCTTCATGCTTGCCTTGATAGCCAAGCCTTTGACATGGTAAGCACAGCTGTGATTCAGCAAGACACTGCAACTATGCAGTGTCTTGCAAAAGCAACAGCTACTGGGTTGTCATTGGTCAGGTTGGAGATCCCATGGCAGAGGGAGTGTACATTGGGCCTCTTGCTAGGAAAGCCCAACTGGAAGTTCTAAGTCAGCAGGTTAGAACAAGGCCACTCTTGACCTCTGTGCAACCTATGAAATGCACCAGCTGGCAAGAGTTGACAGATTGTCGATTGTCACATTTGTGAGCACCCTGAAGTTAAGTTGCAAGTCGATAGACATTAGTTTTCTATGCTCTTGCAGGCAGTTGATAAGCCTGCTGCACAGGTGAGGGATGCAGAAAGTAAGGGAGCCAAGATTGAGATTGGAGGCTTTCCCGTACCCTCATCTGCGGGGTTCTTCTTTCAACCCACGGTAGGCAAGCAGTGTCCCTGATCTGGCTCGGCCTTGACTACGTGAATCAGAGAGTTGCGCTGCAAGCAGCGCATGTCCTTTGGGTCATTGTGAGCACATGACCGTATCTTGCATTTATTCACACTTCTTGAGGCCTTACCGGATCTTTGTGCAGGTGCAGCATTGCTAAGTATCCTTGCTTGTACGAATTACTGACAGGCTATCCCTTGCTTGGCTGCCAGCTGAAATTTCAAGCTCACATTCACCACAGTGAAGAATTGTCCAGGTCTTGACACATGTCAATCACACCATGGACGTGATGAGACATGAATCGTTTGGCCCATTAGTGGGTGTTCAGGTATACTACCTAGGGTGTCTTTTACTGAAGCTGTGATGCTTCTTGGAGCTTGCTGATGATGGCATCAGGCTGACTACAGAATTATGACATGGAATTCTACTTATTAACAGGTCAGCTGCGCAGATAGCGCGTAATAATCGTGCTGTTTGATTTGGAAATAGTGATGTCTACGTGCTTCTTGCTTGCCAGGCGGTGGATAGTGATGCAGAGGCTCTGGAGTTGATGGCGGATACCTACTATGGGCTCACTGCGAGTATTTATTCCCAGCATCTGGAGGATGCTCAGCAACTACTTGCTGGTAGTGGATTAATCTGCCTAGAAGTTGACAAGATATACTTTCTCAGTTCACACACTGACTGATGCATAGGCAGTGGGACCTCATAGTCGTCAGCAGAGTCAGGAAGGGATGCAGCTAGAGTGCTGATGAATAACTCCTGAAAAGTAAGCGTTATTGAATCCAGGGCTCAATGTGGGCACTGGATACTGGAACTGCTGTGATCGGACAAACGCTCGGTTGCCGTGGTGAGCAAGCACTATGTGCTTGACAGAGCAGAGTGGCTATGCATACCTCCCAGTGACAGACAGTACTCTAGGCTGTGCTGCTACAGGAACAATGAAAATCACCTATTGTATCACTGTCAAGTGTAAGTAATAAAAATTGGCGATGTACCTATTGTTCCGACCTTCAATGGTGGATATCAGTAGCAATTGGCATCGTCATTGACCTACTATTCTGCTGCCTCCTGTGTCAGGTCGGGAAGAGGAAGCTCTGGGCTTGGCCAGACGCTAGGCATGGCAGGCCTTGAAGCATTCCTTCGGCCCAAGAGCTTGCATTTACAAGCACCTTGATGCAGCTGCAATTGAGATCGTCGAGCAAGCAGGCATGCAAAGCGAGGTCTGACCAGCCGTATCAGCAGTGTAAGACGAGACATGGGTGCTTGCATGCACCTGGCGTGACTTTGCAGGCTTTAAGTGGCTCATTGCCATTCGAAAGTGAACAGCAACAGGGGCCAGCCTGTTTCGACATGGTGTGCTCTGCGCCGGCAGGATGACATTCTGGCACAAGGCAGCTCGGCAACCGGAGCAGCACAGCTAGGGGGAAATGGTCGTGTGAGATCAGAGTGATTCTCTCTTGAAGTAGAGGTCCACAATGGCTTTTCTGCCCTAATGAGCTTCTCCAATAAGAGCGATGGATATGAACGACCATCCAAGAGTAATGACAAGGTCCTTGGGGGCCTGCATTCGCTTGTGCAGCCTTTGCTCTTCGAGTCTTCATCCATAAGCCCGTGCTGCTTTACTTGGCAGAAAGCAGAAAGGTATGGGGGAGCGAAGATTCGGTAAGACTGCTGTGCAACTCGTCAGAGCTCACCCGGCTTTCGATGGAGAGCTGGAGCTTGAGCTGGACCAGACTGCAGCAAGTGCCGCGGAACATGACTGCCCTGAGGGCTTGCTTACTCAGAGTGCGGTTCAGATACACATGATAGCAAAGGCCTAGCAGCCTGGGAGCTGGGTGGATGGCGTAGTTACAAAAGGTCGTGGTTGGGTGCGTGAAGGAATCGGTTCTGGAAAAAGGGTGGCTTCTTTGTGAGCACGGCTGTGACTGCAACGAGAGCTGCACAATATGGGGTTGTGATAGGCCAGCCATAAGGATTGTGCAAAGGACTGGAAGGGCCCGACGAGGGCGTGGGCTGTGAAGAGGAAGAAAAAAAGGGAAGGGGCTCTTCCAAAGAAGAAGGTGCTCGCCCATAGAGAAGGGGGGCTGGCAAAGCCCCCCTTCTCTATGACGAAGGAAAGACGCTTCCAGGAGATGGCGGTGGTTGTGAGAAGAAGTGGCTCTCCCATCGGGGCCAAGGGCTGTGAGAGAGGCCAGCCCAGTGGAACGAACGAGCAGAGTTCGAAGGGCCAGGGAAAGCTTCAAAGACAGAGACAAGCGGGGAGAGGTGGCTGGGAGAGGCCAGCCCAAAGGAATGGACAATGTCAAAGCGCACAGTGAATGAAAAGGAGCCACGAAGAGAGAGAAGGCGCGCGGGGCGCATGAAATGTAATGGAGGCCAATTCAAGCCGGTACATTATTCAGGCAGAGTCTAGGGCAAAAACAGGGCTACATGATACGGCGACCGAAACCAAGGTGCCTAAGGTGACATCAGTACCCACGGGTGAGCACTCGGAAAAGAAGTGCATCGCACATCGCCCATTGAGGATAGGATAGGGGCTGGAAAAGTAGCTCAGGAACCCCTCGTTGAGCAGGCGTAGGTCGGAGAAACTGGGTGTACCGGGGGTAGAAGAAAGTGCTCGCCCATTGAGAATAGGGGCTGGAAAAGCCAGCCCAAAAGGGAATGAAGAGAGTACGAGAAGGGGGCCAGGGGAAGCGCTAAGAAAAACAAGCACACAGAGAAACAAAGCAGCTACGAATCACTCAGAAACCTCTGCCGCAGGTCGGAGATGCTAGGCTGGTGGAAGTGGGTCCCCTGGCCAGAGCCAGAGGCAGCAGCGAAGAGGGCTCTGCCGGCTGTTCATTCTTTTTCGGGCTGGTTGTTCCAGCCCCTATTCTCAATGGGCGAGCACTTTCTTCTGCCGGCACGAGGGTGCAACGCCCGGGTAGAGCGGGGTTCCGAGGAGACCAAGTCCGTGTGTTAGAAACAAATGTAGGCCAAATGGCCAAGTACAAAGGCAAGCACATACCGAAGATCTACACAACCTACAGCAGATGGACCCGCTCAATAAGGAGAGAGGTTCCCGGAAGAGAGAGAAGGCGCGCGGGGCGCATGAATTGAAAGGGAGGCCAATTCAAGCCAATACATTGTTCAGGCAGAGTCGAGTGCAGACTAAACAATGCTACATAATACGGAGACCTAATCTAAGGTACCTAAGATGACATTAGTACCCACGGGTGAGCACAAACAAATCTGACAAGCTAACTTGGGGAGCTGGAGCGCCGCCACGAAAGCCGGAGGCCNGTCAGAGCGAGTATTTCAGATGTTGCGCTACTCGCTATTCTTAAAGACATGTGACTATGCAGGGATATGTGTGATCACAACCCAACCTCTGACGCAAAACGGTTGAGGAGAAGCATTTGACACAATGCAGTCACCAAACAACTCTCACTAGACTAAGAACTTTAAAATGGGAACAAGTGAAGGTCTCAAAATGGCGGGTGTAGAAACGCCCACAAGGCAGGCGCAGGTCAAGCCTTCTGACCGCCTGGTCATTGTCAGTGCAACGTATATAAGGAAAGGAGAACTAGCTTTTAAAAAAGTGTCGCATACCCGTAATGGCTCCACAAAAGCCTCAATGAGAAGACCATGGGCCCAAAAGATTTGTTTCATCACAACTCTGCCGGCTCAGACTTGCCACTCGGTCTTTTTCGTCCACCAGGGAAACCAGGCAGGCACCTGGGTCTTGTGCTTGTGCCAGACCTGCACCGCTGCACCGTACGCTTCCTCTCGCCACTGCCGCTGCCGCCGCCGCCGCCGCCGCCCGCGCTGCCCTCCGGCCTGCTGCCCGCCTCCGCCGCCGCGCAGCTCGACATCCAGGTCGGCCCCCCGCCCCCGCCTTGCTCCCGCTCCCCCACGCCCGCGCTGCTCGCCTCCGCCCTCGCCCACGCCCCCCCGCCCCCCTTGCGCTGCAGGACCGCCTGCTGCACTCGGTGCCCGCCTACCACGACGAAGGTGCTGCCTTTGTGCTGCCGCCGCACCGAGCTTCATACGTTGACGACTCCGCTGCCGGCGGCGGCGGCGGCGGCGGCGGCGGGGGTGCTGGCGACATTGTCTACTACACCCCGCACACCCACCACCACCACAGGGTAGAGCCGTCCGGCCACGACCAGGAGGTCGGGCCCGATGGACGGTACGGTGCCATAGACGACGCTGAGGCCCGGCATGGAGGCTGGACGGCGGCTGCCGAGTATGGCGGCCCGGTTGTGGACGTCGACGAAGCGGGCTGCGACCGAGCGCAGGCCGACTACCGGTACGTCGATGTACGCGGGGGCCCTGCCGAGCAGCTGGGGTATGCTGAGCCAGAGCGCCCCTGCTTTGTCGCCATGGCCGACCCGATAGTGAACCTGAGAGAGGACGAGGACTTCGTGCTGCCCGCCGAGGCCTTTGGGTACGGCCGCAGTATCGACATCGGCGGTGGGGCGCCGGCCCAGGGGGACAGCACGCTGATGGACGCCGGGTGCGTGATGCGGCGGGACATGGTGGACGAGTACCAAGACATGGGCGCGGACGTCGGCGAGGCCCATGGCCGGCGGGTGTGGACCGTGCAGGAGGCAGGGCAGCGGGCGTCGCGCTCGGCTCAGCAGGCGGCTGCCAGCCAGCTGGAGGGCGACATGGGCGGTTACCGCGTCGTGTTGCACCCGCAGCAAGCGCCGGCCATGCTGCAGGCCTCGCCACCTGCGTACGGTGCCATGCAGCCGTCGTCGGAGGAGATGCTGCAGCTGCAGTTGCTGCAGATGCGTGCAAGGAAGGACAAGGAGCGGGAGGACGAGGAGCTGGCACTCATGCATTTGAGGGCACAGCGCGCAGAGGAGGCAGCGGAGGCGGAGGCGGCAGCACGCCAGCAGCTGCTTCTGCAGCAGCACATGCTGGAGATGGAGAACACGCGCCGCCAGGAGGCCGAGGAGGCTGTTGGCACTGGTGACGCTATGCTGCTACAGGACCAGCTGTGCCGCCAGGAGCAGCAGGTCGAGGAGGCCGCCAATTTCTGTCTGCCTCTGCCCATATCGCAGGGCCT
This sequence comes from Spirogloea muscicola, assembly GCA_009602725.1. Classification (NCBI taxonomy): domain Eukaryota; kingdom Viridiplantae; phylum Streptophyta; class Zygnematophyceae; order Spirogloeales; family Spirogloeaceae; genus Spirogloea; species Spirogloea muscicola. Next base: position 13,745 of record WELB01000462.1, read on the forward strand.
GGGTGCCAGCACACAGCAGCACCACCAGCTTGCTGCACCTCACAGGGCTGCTCTGACAAGGAGTGCTGCGCTGCTCGATGTAGGCCTAGAGGTTCCTGCTGATAACCCAATGAACAATCCGATGCAGCAACTGTCCAAGCCAGAAACGGAGCAGGAGCAGGAGCAGGAGCAGGAGCAGGAGCAGGAGCAGGGGCAGGAGCAGGAGCAGGGGCGGGGGCAGGGGCGGGAGCATGAGCAGGAGCAGGGGCAGGGGCAGGAACAGGAGCAGGAGCAGGAGCAGGAGCAGGGGCAGGAGCAGGAGCAGGCACAAGAGCAGGAGGAGCAGGAGGGGGAGCAGCCACCGACAAGGTCGCTGCTGAAGGCGATGCAGCAGCAGCGGCAGCAGCGGCATCAGCGGCAGCAGCAACAGGTGCTAAAGACAGTCGAAAAGGGGAAGGAGGCTGAGGACATCGGAGAGAGTGATGAGGACAAAAGGGAGGAGGAAGGGCAGGAGGAGGACGATGATGAGGAGGGTGAGGAGGGGTCGTCAGGAAAGCGGTTGCCCGAAGGCGACTACTGGATGCCTAATGCCACTGAGATCAGCATGGGCCCAACACAGTTCACCTGCAAAGTGTGCTGCAAGACGTTCAACCGCCACAACAATATGCAGGTGGGCAGTTCCCTGCACCATTTCACGGATCAACTTTAGCAGATCAGGCGCTGACTATGTGATCATGTCAGAAGGAGTGGTACATTTTTGCCTGCCACAGCGCTCACCTTGCTTGGCGGCTGTACTTTGCAGATGCACATGTGGGGCCATGGATCGCAGTACCGCAAAGGGCCTTACTCGTTGCGGGGCACCCAGCCAACAAACATGAAGAAGCTGCCCTGCTACTGCTGCGCGCCTGGCTGCCGCAACAACATAGACCACCCGCGCCCACGCCCGCTCAAGGACTTCAGGACCTTGCAGACCCACTACAAGCGGACCCATGGCACCAAGCCTTTCAAGTGCATTAAATGCAGCAAGGTGCAGAAGCCACTCATGCCTCTTGGCATTCACTATTACCTCCTGGTGTTGACAACCTCATCAGATGTCGGGGTTGTGTTTTGGCTTGTCCTTATTGTGCAGCTAAGATTCCACTTTGCTCTATCCAAGTCTTCTGCACTGGTACTGAGACACTTACCTGGACGGCTGCAGCCTTTTGCCGTGAGAGGGGATTGGAAAACACATGAGAAAAACTGCGGCAGGAAGTGGTTCTGCGTTTGCGGCTCTGATTTTAGGCACAAACGCTCGCTGAAGGACCACATCAAGTCTTTTGGAGACGGGCATGGCTTTCAAGGCCCAGATGACGAGCATGATGAAGCTGGTGAGGTCGATGAGGAAGAGCGTGCTGTGAATGCATGAGGTTGACTGGTGCAAACTCTTGACCTCACCGGTCGCACTTCTGGTTTGGGCTTGCGCTTGTATTCACAAGCAGGTCGAGCTTAGTCAAATGCCGCCTGCTGATATATTAGATCTAAAGCCACGCTTACTCTGCAGTAGATACTGTACAACTAAATGTGCTCAATCACGTAGCATGAAGCTTCCAAAGAAGCTGCTGAAGCCCTATACCAAGCACTTACTCCTGTTTAAGGACTTTACTTAGGACACCTGTTTACAGCTGGCACATTGGTGTGACGTATGCGTTACCTAGTCATCCACATGGATGAGGGTGATATGCTCAGCGAGACTGAAGTGCCAGTGTTGCAGGAATGGTAAGTCTGCTATGTACTGTATGATCTTTGTGCTACAGCAGTACACTCTCGGATAATAATTGCAGCAAGTGCTGACGCAGCCCTCCATGCCCATCATTTGGGCGAGCTTGTAGCAAAGAGCCTCCACAACTCTGTGGTCAAACGTCTGCGACCATCAGATATCAAACATCAACACTTCAGAGGAACCAGCGGTGACTTCTAACAGGCTCTACTACAAGAACACGAGGGCAAAAATGCTGACGTCTGCTGACAAGTGAGGACACATAACATACACTGAAATAAAGCACCAACCAGCTCTGAAGGGGGGTGGGCACACTTTGGAGGGATGCACACCTGTTCAAGGTGCAGGTGCTGTCACAGTAACAGGCCGTGTTTACCGTTGCCTGACCAGGAGCTCAAAGGCGGAACGACATTGCCTTTGCTGCCCTGACTGAACGATGATTCTCACTAATGTGGCCCAACAGCGGCGACACCAAAGATCTTGTAGCTGGGTCCAACCTCTGAAAGCCACTTGCCTGTTCAGCTTTGCTTCGTACCTCTGCCAAGCGCCGGTCAAAGGCAGAAGACTGCTCCCTCTCTTCTCTGCCCTTCTTCTCTTTGATGAGTTGCTCCGCAAGCCAATGAAGTCTCTGCAGACAGGGAAGAGCCCAATTGATCTTAAAGCCTTTCGCCAGACACCTTGTTTTATCTGTACCCTCCAATTGATTAACTCCATAAGCACTAAGGCCTTGGCTTTAAGTCAAAGAAGATGTATTGGTGACGTCCATTGATAAGATAGCCACAAAGCAGGTCAGCAGAAGCAATCAGTCAAGTCCACATTTCCCATCAGACTAAGCACCCCTTCCCCCAGGGATTGTCCAAGTAAGCGTGACATAAAAGTCTTCCGCAATCCTCCACAATCCATAATCTTCATTGTTGGCATGCACAGCTATGGCGTTAGGTGACACTGGTTAGCGAGCAGCGAGATGTATGCTTGAAAAGATATGTTCACCTCTTCGTACGTCTGATCAAGGCTCACACGCTCCCCAAAGGCATTCCGGTGAGCTGCCTTCTGCTTGAGGAGGTCATCTGTCACCCCAATAAGATCTGCTACATTTGCTTTGGTTGCACAGTCCATCAAAGAAGTCTTTCGAGGTAGTCCTGACACCTGATTGTCAAATTGCAGAGGAGGTGAGCGTATCCAGTCCCACTGGCAGCTCTACATCAGTGTATAGTGCATCCTGTACAAGTTTTCCATCAAGTATGACGTGCAGTGGGGTGATGAATATTGCAGGTTGAGCTACATAGTACCTGAATCCGTAGATAATTTTCTGAACATTGCTGACCCGCGCACGCAGCACCAATCTGGTAGTCAACAGTATCTGCTCGCAAGCGCTAATGCAATCTCATGCCAAAGCTCATTCGCAATTGGTTCAATGGGCCCACACAACTGCTTCTAAGGCAATGGTCTCCAGCACGCATGGAGTGCCCCACAGCTGATGAGCGTCAGATTCGCAGCTCAACTTAAAGTGCTCATACAGCTCGCAAAACTGACATCAAGGAACGAATGGGTCGTGATACCTGCTGTACCGTCCATCATGATGCCCATAAGAGGCCGAACCCAACCAGCAAGGCCCCACTTCTCAGATTTTTGAAGGGTCAGTTTCTCATCCAACTGCCCTGCCCCTAAAGACAGTATCTGCAAGTAAACAAGCACAGTAAAGGAGTAATTGAGCATCCCTTGCACACTTGTTGAATCACCATTAGCTTGCACAACAATTCCATCACCAGTAGCTCGCAGATATGAGAGACACAGGGATAGCAATATAACAAGACGTATTGAGAATTTTGCTGCTTACAAAGACGTCCTTCAGCGACGAAGCTTCAGGAAAATCTTCGTTGTTACCAAGGGCATGAGTCAAAGCAACTAAAGTCTGCATAAGAAGATAGTCAGCAGACTCAGAATGCCCTGTTGTTAGCTTCATTCCAATCACTTGAATATTGTCTCCTTCTTCATTTCGGAAGCTGAGAGTGCACTATGCAATGGTAAGAGAGCAGGGCGGTTACCATGACAGCTACTGCTGTGTACACTGAGCTCGCTTGCACACGCAGGAGTGTTTGTTGTAATTGCATTGCAAAAAAGCTACAGCTGAGATAGCGAGCAGGATGCTGATTGCCCTAGCCAAGGCATTAAATGAGGAGCACATCAATATTACCGGATTGTTCTGTACAGTTCCCCCGTCAATGAGTGTAGCCTCCACTTCGTCATTGACTGAACGCACCGTGATGGGAGGAAAGAATGTTGGTGCTGCTGCAGTACCTCTGCATATCTCCCATAGCCTAGCTCAACCAAAGTAGGTGACTACTCACAGGTCAGAGTGAGAACATCTTGACTTAGCAAAAACCAATTGCTTGTCTTTTATGTCTTGCGAGTGGTCTGGGGGGAAATTTAGTGCATAGAGGCCTCTGACTTTCAGGGGATCATGAAGAGCCCAAGATTTCTCCGCAACCTTCATCATGCACTCCTCCTCTCTGACATGAAAGTAGCTCTGAGAAGATAATGTAAGAGCAACCGCAGACTGACCGAAAGTTTCGATACTCGTCCTTCTTGGCTGCCTGACTCACAAAGAAGAACGGGATGGCCTGCCCACAAATAACAACAACCTTTGTCAAAGTTGGACACTGGCTTCACACTTTCCCTTCATGGTGTACTNCACGCCGCCGTCGCTCGCCCACATCCTCCCCCGAGCACCCACTCGGCTTCTCCCCAAGACCCACTTCACGTCTCCTCCCCTCCCCGCCCCGCCGCCAGCAGCCGCCGCCGCCGCCGCTGCTCGTTCCAGCACGCCGCCGCTGCGCTCGAGGCAGGCCACCCGCCTCGGCCCTAGACTGAGAGCGCGGCGCGGGGCCTGCGCTGCCAGCGCTGCTGAGGCCGGAGAGAGGTCAAGAAAGGCCGCCGGAGGCTTCTTTGGAGAAGTGGGCTCGCAGCGCGGGCCGCCGTCGCCGTAGTCATGCAGCACCACAACGGCTACCTCCTCGGCGTCGGCAGCCTGGACTCGGTGGCGGCCCTCCTGCAGGCTGCGCCCGCCAGCATGCCTCTCCCGCTGCCGCTGCCGCTGCCTCTGGCGACGGCGGGCGGCTCCCAGGTGCTGCTACAGCAGCAGCAGCAGCAGCAGCAGCAGCAGCAGCAGCAGCAGCAGCAGCACTTCCGGCCGTCCGCAGCAGCGTTTCTCGCGGCGGCAAACGCCTCGGCGATGGGCGGGAGTCCGGCGGCGGCTGCGGCGGCGGCGGCGGGGCTGCCGCTTGGCGGCTGGCCGGACGA